>MJUU01035614.1:43121-94506 GCA_002080025.1 Modiolus philippinarum | reverse complement strand
GTTGTGTTATTGTTCATGTTTAATGTATCTTGTTATGTTTTCATGTCACAGTTCTTTTAATGTCTTTACGTTGTCATGTTTTGTTTTGTTTGTATTTGTAGTTCATATTGTCTTCAGTATCGATTTGTTGTCATTTGTTGTTGTGTTTGTGTTCATACTTAACGTTATGTGTCGTATTTTGGTATAAACATTCATGTCAATCTCTGCATCCTGTGTCGTTTAATGTTCATATTTGAACATTTCTACTAGTATTTGGTGTTCAAATTCATATGTTGTATCAGTTAATGTTAATGTTTTAATTTTTGTTCATATTTCATGTTGCATGTTGTGTTTTGATATTCAAGTTCTCATGAATGTGGTTAATCTATAATGTTTTGTATCATATGATCTTGATATTTTAAGTTTCGTCTTTTGTTTTTGTGTAAATATTCATATCAATGACTGTATGTTGTCATAATGTTTGTCAATTCATTGGAGATTCCAAGTTATGTTTCAGTTTTATCATTAAAGTTCATATGAATAACGTTTAATTTTGATATTTCAATGTTTCTGATTATATTTTTGTTCATATCAGTGTTAATGTTAATATCTTTTATATCACTTTATAGTCTTAGTTAGGGTAGGTGTATGATTTGTTGTTCATATTCGTACCAATGTTCATATGTTTGTATGTTTTGTATCGTTTAATGTTGATCTATCAATGTTTCTGTTTGTATTTGGTGTTTACATTCATATGTTGAAGCATTTTATGTTGGTCTTTAAACATTTATGTTTGTATTTGGTGTTCACATTCACGGGTTTTAATAGTTTGTATTAGTTTATGTTGATCTTTTAACATCTATGCATGTTTTTGTTGTTTATTTTGTCGTCAGTATCTATTTGTTTTCATTTAACAGTTCATATCATTCTTGTAGATAAAGTTCATATGTTTATGTTGTCATGTTGTTCGTGTTCATATTTTATGTGTCATGTTATGTTTTGATGTCAAAGTTCACATTTGGTTTCATACTTTGTTGTGTTCATATTTAACATATCATGGAATAGTTCATATCAATGTCATTATGTTGTCGTTTATTGTTGTGTTTGTATTCATACTTGACGTTATGTGTCGTGTTTTGGTGTTAACATTCGTGTCAATGTTCATATGTTTACATATCTTGTGTCAGTTTATGTTGACGGTTTAAAGTTTCTGTTTGTTTTTGGTGTTCAATAATCAATAACATTGACTTGTTTTCATAGTTTGGGTCAATTTATTGTCATAGCTGACATTATGTTTATATTTTTTGGTTCACATCAGTGTTAATATTATACATGTTGTCATATCACTTTATAGTCGTAGTTAACTGTATGCTTATGATTTAGTGTTGACATTCGTTTTAATGTTCATATGTTTACATGTCCTGTGTCAATTCATTGTCATAGTTCACGTCATTTCTTTGTTTAGCTTACATTAATGTTGTTAAGTTGTCATGTTCGGTTGTGTTTGTGTTCAATTTCATGTTGTATTTCTCCATATTTATCCTTATATTTGTATTTGTAGTTCATATTGTTTCAATATCATTGTCAATATCAATTGTTTCATTATCAATTGTCATTGATGATTTGTTTCAGTTCATAGTCATAGTTGACGTTTCATTATGTCTTTTCAATGAATTATGATATCCATCAGTATGGTTAGGGTACCAGATATGATAAGGGTAAGGGTTAAGTTATGAAAAAAGATTAGGGTTAGGAATGGCTTAAACTTTGCTGTGGTTAATAAAGCCCAAGGTAAAGGGTATGGGTAATGTTATACATTATTAGAGAATAGGTTATGATAACGGGTAAGTTTAGTTTAAGGTTACTTTTGTTAGGGTAAAACTTATTTCATCATTTGGGATGATACCATCATTAACGTTGGTGTTTGAAAGCTTTAGGTTAGGTTATCATTACTTAATAGATAAAATGATTTTCAGTTTAAGATCAGTATTATTTATATCATTTGGGTTCGGATTTCATATGATAATGATAAGTGATTAGGTTATAATCACCGATGATCGGGTTAGTGTTTTATAATGTTAAATTAGGGTAACATTCATTATTTGGATCGTTACAGAATATACAAGAGTTAGAGATTGTGTTAGCATTAGTTACAGTTAGGATTAAGGGTTTATAAGGTTTATTATTATATACATAAGGGTTAGGGTAATTGTTACATACCAAATGGTTAGGGTAATTGTTACATACCAAAGTTTTAGTGTAATATACATAAGGGTTAGGGTTATATACATAAGGGATAGACTTATATACATTATAGAGTTAGGGTTATATACATAAGGGATAGGATAACTGTTATATACATAAGAATTAGGATTATGTTCATAAGGGTTAGGGTTATATACATAGGGTTAAGGTGATTCTTAAAACAGAAAAGCTAGGATCAGTACGAAAATGAGTATAAGGTTAAAGGTAAGGGTTAGGGTTAGGATAAAAAAAAGGAGAGAACTCAAATAGTTTGAAAATATTAGAATTAAATTCTAAATTAATATAAATAAAGATAAACAAAAAAAATAGTAAAAATAATAAATAACATAAACAAAACATTAATTAATTAAGAATATCAATAAAAGATACTAAATAATAATTCAATAATTATTAAATTATAAAATACTAATAAAAAAATAAAATAGTATAAAAATGAATATTAAAAAATAGAATTATAAATAATGTAAATAAATAAATAAAATAAATATTGGTTATGACAATAAATAAATAATAATAAAGTAAATAAAAATAAATAAATAATAAACGATAAATTGAAAATCAAATAAAAAGTAAATACAATAATAATAATAAATTAAATAAATGAATAAAGAGTTGTCATAGGAACTTGAGTTAGTGTTAAGGTTTGGGTTAGGGAGATAACTTCAATACAGAATATTTGAATAACATTCGAAAAAATAAATGAATGTAGAGTTGTCATAGCAACTAAAAACAGAGATAAAAAGGATATCTTCAATGGTTTGAGAATATTAGAATAACATTCGAAAATAAAAAAATGAATATAGAGTTGTCATAAAAGCTTAGGTTAGAGTTAGAGGTTGGATAAAAGGGGGGATAACTCAAATAGTTTTAAAATATTAGAATAGAACTAAATATTATGGAGGTATAGAAAAAACTGCAACAAAAAATGGTAAGGGTTATGGTTATATACATAAAGTTACTGATATATACATTATCGTTATTGTTATGTACATTAGAGTTGTTGTTACTGTTATATGCATAAGGGTTAGGGTTACTGTCATATACATTAAGGGGATACGAAACAGTAAAGATCCTGAGTGATTTTTTTCTTGAAATTTTGAAATCAAGTCAATTTGAATATGCTCTTTCCAAATCTGCAAAGAAAAATATACCTTCATGGTTTCGTTTTCGAGATAATTGCGATTCAAAATTGCATATTTTCCAAAATGTTGCGTAAAAATTGTATTTTTACAACAATATGTAAAATGTCATAACTTTTGAACGAATTAAGGTAATTGCATCCGGTTTTTTGCTACAGTTTCCTGAGATATTTCTTAAGAAGGTAAGTAAACATTTTAAAACAAAATTTCAACATTTGTGGTTCGAAATTGACATTTATGTTCATATTTACAGAAAAAACGTTCATTTCTTGTAAGTAAAATTTCACATAGAAAAAAATTGTGAACTGATTTTTTCTTCATAATTCCCAGAGATCTCCGTGAAACATCACTCTTCTAAATTTCGCTTTGAAAAATGGGGGTCCATGTGCTTAATTTAAAGCTGGCATTTTTTATCGCTACAAATGAGCATTCCCGGTTTTGGCGCGAAATGACGTTACATTATATTTTGATTGAAAAAAACGTCGTAAACTTTTTTTTCACTTATTAGTGTTGCGAAAATAGAACAGAATATAATTTCATTATACAGGAAATGCAAGATATCAAACAGAACAGAGAATTGATCCTGTGATTAATGATACTTGTGCCTGAAGATATTCACAAAGATCGGTAGAATACAACTCGACCCTTCTAGTGACTTTGTGATGATTTAGCTTATGCCTCTGTTCAAGTAGATAGATCAATATAGAGTGACCAATTCCCTGGTTTCACCTATCGGCCTTTAATGAAAAAAACAAAGCAAAACAGAATTCATTGTATGTTGTGTTGGTTGAATTTAAGGGGTCGAGTAGGAGGGTTTTGATCCCGATTTCCCAGAAAAAAGATGTACGATTCCCTCAGTCATCCCGAAAAATAAAATTGACCAAATTCCGTTCCTGATAATTGTTTCTTTTTTCCGAATTCTCTGTGAAATAATTGGCCTTTCCTGTTGTCCCGAAAAAGATCATACCGACCCTCATTTAAAGTTAAATAATTATCTTGCATGTGTATCGTGATAATGCCTCTTCAATATCATACTCTCGCATATTTATATATTGATAATACATTGTCACAGCATTTTGTATTTAACCCGTGAAAATTCAAGGCATCCCCTGAAAATTCAAATCGTAAAATGCCGTGAAATTACCCTGAAAATTGATAAAATTGATTCTATTGTAAACGATGCCGTTGTGAAAAAATATTCTATTCAAAACGATGCCGAAAGGAGATTTTTGCTATTAGGTTTCAATTTGAGAAGCATGTAGAATCTTGAGCTGCCACGTTCCGTATTTCGTTATGAGCAATTCATATTTAACCACATTGATTTTATCATAGATTTATTTTACATGCTTTCACAGACAGTAACCTGTCCGCAATTTGCTAAGTCCGGTGATTTATGACGTCGCGCTCTAATCTGTGACGTCGCGAAAACAACATTCCAGACCCGGCGATATTATTATCTGCCCTTGGTACTGGGATACGATACAGTAAAGATCCTGAACTGATTTTTTCGTGAAATTTTCAAATAAAGTCAATTTAAATATGCTCTTTCCAAATCTGCAAAGAAAAATATACCTTCATGATTTCGTTTTCGAGATAATTGCGATTCAAAATTGCCCATTTTCCAAAATATTGCCTAAAAATTGTATTTTTACAACAATATGTAAAATGTCAACTTTTGAACGAATGATGCTAATTGCTTCCGGTTTTTTGCTACAGTTTCCTGAGATATTTCTAAAGAAAGTAAGTATACATTTAAAAACAAAATCTTAGCATTTGTGGTTCGAAATTGACATTTATTTTCATATTTACAGAAAAACGTTCATTTCTTGTAAGTAAAATTTCACATAGAAAAAAATTGTGAACTGATTTTTTTCTTTATAATTTTCAGAGATCTCCGTGAAACATCACTCTACCAAAATTCGCTTTGAAAAATGGGGGTACATGTGCTTAATTTAAAGCTACAGAGAGAAAACTGGCATTTTTTATCGCTACAAATGAGTATTCCCGGTTTTGGCGCGAAATGACGTTACATTATATTTTGCTTGGAAAAACGTCGTAAACTTATGTTTTCTCGCTTATTAGTGTTGCGAAAAATAGGACAGAATTTAATTTCATTAAACAGGAAATAAAAGACATCAAACAGAGCAGAGAATTGATCCTGTGATTAATGATTACTTGCGTCTGAAGATATTCACAAAGATCAGTCGAATACAACTCGACCCTTCTAGCGACTTTGTAATGATTTCCCTTTTGTCGCTGTTCAAGTATATAGATCAATATAGAGTGACCAATTCCCTGGTTTCACCTATCGACCTTTTATGAAAAAAAAAATCAGAATTCATTGTATGTTGTGTTGGTTTAATTTAAGGGGTTGGGTAGGAGGGTTTTGATCCCGATTTCCCCCAAAAAGAATGTACGATTCCCCCAGTCATCCCGAAAAATAAAATTGACCGAATTCCGTTCCTGATAATTGTTTTTTTCCGAATTCTCTGTGAAATAATTGGCCTTTCCTGTTGTCCGGAAAAAGATCATACCGACCCTCATTTAAAGTTAAATAATTATCATGCATATTGTCGTGATAATGCCTCTTCAATATCATACTCGCGCCTATTGTTTGATAATACATTGTCACCGCATTTTGTATTTAACCCGTGAAAGTATTGTGTTATATATAACCGATTTTCACGGGATTTTTAAGTGAATTTTCAATGGATCCCCTGAAAATTCAAATCGTAAAACTCCGTGAAATTGCACTGAAGATTGATTCTATTGTAAACGATGCCGTTGGAAAAATGATTCTATTTGAAACGATGCCGAAAGGAGATTTCAATTTGAGAAGTATGTCGAATCTTGAGTTGCCACGTTCCCTATTTCGTCATGAGCAATTCATATTTAACCACATTGATTTTATTATAGATTTATTTTACATGTTTTTCTTGCTTCGGTATTCGTTTGCCAATGTATTCACAGACCACAGGGCCTTGTTACTAATTAGAAAATTTTACTATCCATGCATATACACTAACCTATCCATGCATATACACTAACCTTGTTAGTGTATATGCATGGATAGTAAAATTTTCTAATTAGTAACAAGGCCCTGTGTCACAGACATTTATCTGTCCGCAATTCGCGAAGTCCGGTGATTTATGACGTCGCGCTCTAATCTGTGACGTCGCGAAAACAACATTCCAGATCCGGCGATGTTATTATCTGCCCTTGGTACTGTATCGTATCCCCTTAAGGTTACTGTTAGTTAGGGTCAATAAATTATGGATAGGCTTAGTTTTAGGGTTAGAGTTTAAGGTATAGGGTAAAAATTAGGGTTAAGGCCAATACCAGAATGAACTGCTAAGCATAACTAGAAGCACCTCATTTGCATACTTAAGTTAGGGCGAGACCAAAGTAGAAGGTAAAGTAGAGGGCGAGACTACAATAAAGCAAACAGTTACCATGTAAACCAAGTGAAGTGTTAGTATAATAGCACCTCGTCAAATACGAAGCCATAGAAAATACTATTAGAACAATAGCACTTCGTCCAATACGAAGCGATAGAACATATACTATTAGAACAATAGCACCTCGTCCAATACGAAGCCATAGAACATACTATTAGAACAATAGCACCTCGTCCAATACGAAGCCATAGACTATACTATTAGAACAATAGCACCTCGTCCAATATGAAGCCATAGAATATACTACTAGAACAATAGCACCTCGTCCAATACCAAGCCATAGAATTTACTATTAGAACAAAGCACCTCGTCAAAGACGAAGGCATGATATATAGTATTACTACGGTAGCACCTCGTTGCACCTCGTCGGGCACCTCGTCAAATACGAGTTTGCCTGTGCATTTATACTACTTCCATATTGCACGTAAAATACAATAATAGTATATTAATGTTTGGGAATGAATATTGTGGCTCGACAAAATTGTCCATCGAGCCCCCCCCCCCCCCCCACCCCACCCCTACCCTGCACAGCCAACCCCCGAATCATATGGTTGTCTCCTTATCAGGCAGTCTCTAAACGTTCACATGAAACTCGCACTGTGAGTAAAAAACTCGATGCTAACTAAAAGGAGCAGGAGCCTCCTGAATCTAGACGAGAAGTAACTGTGCGAGCCAAGAGGAAGGCTATTGAGTTTAAGCTACCAAGCAAAATAAAGAAAAGACACAAAAGAAGAAGTGAAGTCAATAGCTTAACTCTTATATATGCATTTGTTTGTTTGTTGGGTCTCTTTTTTGTCCGTTATTCAAATAAAAAAGGCAGAGACCTTATCAGGTATTTACGTTGGAACAATCACGCATATCGTTTCTTAAAGAAGGCCCATATGATTAACAATGAAGAGATATGGAGAAAATGCAAATGACACAAAGTCTCTACAAATACATGGCAAAACTAAGCAATAGAACAACGCTTTTATTGATGTTCTTCATCTTGAAGTTACCATGAGGCCTTCAACAATGAGCTTTACTCATACGTCATAGTAAGTTCAAGACGCCCGCTAACACCAGTTTGAACGGAATCCATTGCTAGATATCAAACAACGCTGCATAAATTTGTAGATGTCGAGCAATGCTACATTTATTTTTTTTTACCCGTTGAGCAATGGATGCGGGATCGTGAACAAACATGAACTAAACTGTCAAAGTGTTAGTGCAATCGCCGTCATCCATTGCCCGACAAAAAAACTAAAACATTTAAACAACCACAGGGCACTCATCGAGTCAATGGTAAGAAAAACTCGGCATAATAAAATCATGGTAAGGGGGCACAATAAACAGGTGGTAAGAATAACAATTTGAAATTACATAAAAAAAAATTAAAAAGCCAAAATTTGAAAGTATGATAGTGCATGCATGTGAAAAATTCTCTCGAAAACAAGTATACCATAAATGAAATATATATAGAGCATACATTGCTCTAGGGGAATCGTTTTACGGACTCCACTCAGCTGGAGAGACAAGCTCCAGTCTCAAATTAACAATAAAGGGATACGGATTAAATGCAAATGGGACAAAGTCTCTACAAATACATGGTAAAACTAAGCAATAGAACAACGTTATTATTGTTGTTCTTAATCGTGAAGTCACCATGAGGCTTTCAACAATGAGCTTTGCTCATACCTTATAGTAAGTTCAGTTCTTAATCTTGAAGTCACCATGAGGCTTTCAACAATGGACTTTACTCATAGTAAGTTCAGTTCTTAATCTTGACATCACCATGAGGCTTTCAACAATGAACTTTACTCATAGTTAGTTCAAGACGGCCCCTAGCACCAGTTTGAGTGGAATTCATTGCTAGGTGTCGAACAACGCTACAACTCTCTATTTTAACTGTTGATCCATGGATGAGTCACTCCTACTTCAAGAGATGTTAGACAAGAGGATTATTCTGTGGAAGAATGCACGAGCGTGCTCTGCTCTTTAAACGAACCCCGTGCAATTAATAAAATGTATTTCCTACATTTGAGTTGATTCCGGACCCTGCTACAATGGAAGGGGAGGTTTAGCAGCCATAAAACAAGTTTTACCCACAATTTCTTTTGAAATGCCTGTACCAAGTAAGAACCATTGCGGTTGACAATTTTGCCGATGGTTTCCACCTGATTTGTCTTTTTGGTATAAACATATACTATTAACTAAATCACAAATATTAATATAACATTAAAATGATACAATATGAATCCGAAAACCATACCCGAGCTTTGATATAAATCCGTTTGCAAAAACGGAAATCGTTGTCTTTTTGTCTCGTGGACTTCTGCTTTTGTCCACTCTGTTTGGTAATTTTGTTATTACCTTATGTATTGCAGTACTAATGAAATTACTTCTATGGCGTTTCGGGAGAGTACTTATGGTGTTATCTGTATGCAGATCACCAGATATTTGTTGCATATTTTTTAAAGATGGGCATCGGGGAATATACATATTTCAGACTGCTCTACTCAAGAGGAGTGTTGTCTGTTCTGTATGAGGCAGTAGATTTTCTAGAAGAGTATGTATGACATTTTACACATGTAACCTAGACAGTTCCTACAGGAGAGAAGAATACCACTTGGCCTGCAACAATCAAGGAAAGTAAGAAAGGAAAGAAAGCTAGCATAAAAATCCCTCAGTAGTGAGCTAAACTACAATTCCAAGTTTCTTAGAAATTATCTGCAATAAAAACGGTCAAGACAAAAGTGGAAGAGGACGTTAGAAACGACTGAACTGACAAAGAATCATGGGAATACTTCAATTTGTAAAATGTAAAGAACAAACAAATAATAGTAGAAACAAAATCAGAACAAAATATCTGATGATAAAAGAACAAAATAAAGAATACTGAGAATAAAATGTTTTGACGTTAGAAAAAAGTTAATAATATATGAACGGATCAAAGACTATATAAAAAATAAAAAAATCTACACTGGTAATTAAAAAAAAACAAATAAATTTGAAATGATGACAGAAAAAATACATTAAAAAAATAAATTATTTGTTAGAAAATTAACAGAAGTAAATACAACAACGACAGTAGAATACCGAAGGAACAAATCACAGGATTACATAAATCAAAGTTAAGAGACAAGGCAAAGGCAAGAACACATGGAGACGGAAGACCAAAGACACTATACACCCACAAATTACATACAAACACTACAAATACAAAACAAAAAACATTAGCACTAACATCTCTGTCTAAAAAAACAAAGCAAAAAACAAACAAAAAACAGAGTGACATCACGTGATCCGGAAGGGTAGGCATGTCCCGTTTTGTATACAGCACCCGTCACATTGTCAGTGGGTCAATCCAGGATAAAGTCAGAGTAATGTCAAATCCGAGAAGACGTGAATCTAGCTGAAAATGTCCGTTTTCAATTGTGACACCGACATTTCATATATCTATGATGTCATGGTGACGGCCATAGAATTTCTGAAAGCACGAAAGTAACAACTGCTAAACGGATCCCTGACTCAGCAGTTTTTGTGACAGTGCTTTTGCTTTTTCAACACAGTCATTGTATGAACTACAAGCTCCAGAGTAATGAATTAATTGTGAAATATACTCCCCGAATGCTGCGGAGGTAGGTATATTGCTGCTGAGAAAGGGGAAGTTCACAATTAGAAAGTCAGAATCATCACGTCACATAACCTAGATTTCAGGCGTCCATGCTCGTCAATGAATAAAAAAGGTCAAGGTATGAAGCAGAATTGGGTGTATCGGTTGTCTCTTTAATTTCAAGATTATTAGGGGTAGATCCGATGTAGTATTCTTTAAATCTTGGTTTATTAAGCGAAAGTACGTCGTCGATCTGAAGCTGAAATTTAAAGTCTGGGCTTGTTGTTGTTTCTTTCTGTTGTATTAGCAATTGTAAAAACTTTGTTTCATACGAAAAGGCCAGATAATGGCGCACAATTTGGCCTCCACATTCAACAAACATGTTGTCGATAAAAAATGTAAGCACCTTTATCACAACATTTTCATCGTATTTCTTGTTTGATTCAGTATGGTTCTTCACAAAATATGTTTTATCTTTTTATGTTACCAATTAGGAACACATGCGTTCTCCGTTTTTGGTACAGTAACATTGATGTATCAAATCGGAAATTGCTGTTTCTAGTTTATTACGTGGAAGGGTTGTATAAAGGGTAGAAAAATTAAACGTTTGAATGCTAGTGCAGTATCCGAGACTGTTTGAGGAGAGCTTTTCAAAGAGATCTTCGGAATTTTTAAGAATCTTCATGAGATTCATGCCGCTCGAAGAATAGTCTTTTGCGCAGTAGCTTTCAGACCATCTCTAACTGCAGTCAATAAAGAGGCAAGGAGTTTGGACAGGGGCTTAGTGGTGCATCTGGCAGATCCTGCAATGAATCTCTGTTTCTAGGGATTCTTGTGAAGCTTAGGTACCCAGTAAATGTAAGGAGAAAACTGTCATTTTCATCCACTTTAATGCCGAAGATGCTAACACAGAAGTGTGATTTGTGATTGTCTCGTCCCTAGATATTGTAGTTGGGGGATAAGTAGGATTACCGGATGAACTGTCAAAACACATCTCCTTAACAAGACATTCTAAATAGTGTTTTACATACAAACACAATACTGTTAGAAGCTTTTTTCTGCAGGTACTATGACGTATTTTTCTTGGAGGTTTGTCAATGTTTTTGCAAAAAGATGATCATCAAATGTACTGGGCGTTGTAGTTTTCATAGATGTTCAACGTCGCATACGATTAATAATTAATTACTTAATCAACCTGATCCAGTCTGACACTGTCTCCACATTTTCGTCCAAATTCTGGCATATTTCTCAACTACATCCATCATAATCTTATACTGATGTGCTGGTGTTAACGGAATTTTGGACCTTTTGAAAAGATATCTCACAATTTTTAGTTTTAACTTCTTTTAAAAAAAAGTGAAATAAAGTAAAATCGCAAAAAAGGCAAAAATATATAAATAAAATAATAAAAAAATAAAAACAATCGGTTTAAAAAAGACAATTAATAGTGAATTTTTTTATATTCTATATTTTTTTTAATAAAAATCACCACTCAAAGAGCAATTTAAACCGTTAAGTATTTGGAGAGTTCACTTTTGATTGCATTTCAAATGAACTATTCCAAGATGTTTTCATTAAAGATAAAAACCATAACGAGTCCGAGTATCTTTTTCAATTGATCTGACCATTATTCAGCGATTACAGGTTGGAGGAGTTCACTTAAAATACATTTATTCTGTTGTTTTTATTATTCAAATATCAAGCCAGAGACCTTTGCCTTTACTTCGGAACAATCACACATCGCGTCCATGGGATTCACGCCAACTTCGAGGAATAATAGCTAAAGGGGCTTTTCTGTGGAAGGATGCACGGTAGTGCTATGCTATATAAGCGGACCCCTAACTATTAATAAAATACGTCTCTTCTTAAGGAGAGAATGCATTTCTGCACCACGAACTGCTATGACGTCCTAGTTTCGGAAAAGTAATGCTGTGCTCTATTTATGGCACCGGAGTTTTCATAGGATATCTCATTAACCGGCTTTCCTTTGGAAGAGAAAGCGTGCTTTGCTTTGTTTGTAGGACGTGAGCTTGTTTATTACATCTGCCATGACGGTCCTGATTCGGAAGAGTAAACATGTTCTGCTCCGTTTGCGGCATGCGTTTCCTTTTTTAAAAGGGATATCTGCTCTGAAAGCTCTGCTTCGGAAGACCAAGCATGCTCTGCTCCGTTTGTGGCACGTGTGTTCTCAATTGATATCTGCTTTTACAGTTCTGTTTCGGAAGCGGGTATGCTCTGATCCATTACTTGTAATCAGTCGAAATGTGCATATGCAGAAAATAAATTCACAGTAACTTCGGTATTGAGTTATTTGTTACCACTTAGTCTCCGAGGGTATTCATCAGCCCAGTAGTGCAGTCCTTCGGTGCTGATCCGAAAGCCGATTTTATTTAAAACTTTGCAACATCTAATTTTTTTGTAAATTTGTGTTGAAAACTAAGGAGTATCTCCCTCATGCAAAGCTCTGTCCTTAGCTGATTTTGGCTTTACATTTAGATTATATTGGGTATAATTTGTTCCCTATCGGTTTTTAACATTTATGATTTGTGGTCATCCAAACGTTTAGATTTTATCTGCACTGAACAGACCTAAGTTGTCGAAATGCACATATGCACAAAATAAATTCACAGAAACTTCGGTATTTATTTACTTGTAATATTGGTGCAATGTAACTCGATTTGAGTGGAATAAAGGGATATATATTTTTCAGACTGCTCTATTCAAGAATTATAGCTTCTTACATGAGAGCAGATCAAAGATCGGGGTATCTTTCATGAATGTAAGAAATTCTGTCTTTTCTAGAGTGGAGCGCAGCGAAACGAGAGAATAAGACGAAGAATTTCTTACAAGAGTGAAAGATACCCCGATCTTTGATATTGATTGAATGTAAGGAGCTATTTCTTCCGTAAAATACGAGAACAAACATCTGGAAGCCTATACTGTTCGAGTAACGCCGTCGCCATTTGAGTGTGCCTTACATTGTGACGCCGGGTGTTTTATGACGTTTTGTCATGGTTACGATTATTGTATCACAAAAATAAACACTTTTGTTTGGTCATTTACCCATGTGAGACGGGGTCGCGTGCATCGATCATACGGAAGAAGAGTATTGTCTTGTTGTATGTGACAGCAGATTTTCTGTAAGAGTATGTATGATATGTTATACATGTAACCCATACTGCTGCTGAAGGCGAGAATTACCTACACAAATGCGACTTGGTCTGATGCAATCAAGGAAAGTAAGAAAGGAAAGAAAGCGAGCATAAAAATTCCTTCATAATGAGCCAATTTTCTTTGAATTATATGAATGGAAACAGCAAGACAGAAAGAGAACATGGTGTTAGAAATGAAACTTCAATCTGTAAAATCCAAAGAAAATAGAAATAAGCTGATACAGGAATAACAAAAACTGAAAAAAAAACTGAGAATAAAATATGAATTGTTCGAAGACTACATAAAAATATACATTGGTAATAAAAACATAAATATGAATGATGGTAGAATTAAAAAACATTAAAAAAAATCAACCGATTATTAAAAAAAAACACATTTTAAAAATTTTCCCTGGTTCGAATCTCGCTATGGACTACTGTTATTTTTCAACGTTTTAAAAACTTGATTTTAAAACACAAAATTTTACCAAGTCCAAAGAACTGAACAGTTCTCATAATCTGGCCTTGATAAAAACAGAAATAAAGGTAAAAATATCCTTTGTCCTAACTGGGTTGATCCGACTGAGATCACCCCTGTTACTGAGAACAAAAGAGCTAGGATGTAAAAATTAGTTATCACAAACGCACTTTGTGTGTCTGTATAAGCTCACCCCTCCAGCCTCCGGCCGCCGGGGTGATCTTATCACCGCGTCCTCGTGTGATAACTATTACTGAAAAAGAGACTCGGACTCGTTCTGATTCCATTCTTACTGAATACATTTTGGAATAGTTCATGTGAAATGCAATCAAAAGTGAACTCTCCCAACATTTAACGGATTGTTCGCCCTTGATAAGCGATGAACTGTTTTAAGAAATGTAGAAAATAGAAAGAATTTCCTTATTAACTTTCCTTCTTTGATTGATTTTATTTTTTTGATTCATCTTTAACTCGAAAGCCGTAGGCTGAGAATTGTTAAAAGCACCCGAGAGATGTCACGTGAGACCACAGGCCTATTAACGTATTTGAGAGCTACATGCTTCCGATCAAATATAGTGCGTAAATTTCTTTCAAAATCCTTTTTTGTTAGTCGAATGTTTCGGTGTTGCTATATAAAATTGGTATTAACATACAGTACTTAAATATTCAAAGTATTTACGTCCCTGTCTCTTGGAATAAATCCAGTAATACTGTCGCGTAGAACTTTGTCAAAGACGAAAATAACATTTGTTTACCTGTGTCATGTGTATTACATATTTATAGCAATGGAATCGACATGCATACACATGATCTCCAGTCGTCTGCACTTCCTAATTGGCGACGTGAATTGTATTCACAAATGAAATGGAGTGTATTTAATTAAACCAAACCGAAAGTTTGCAATTCCATATATGTAATACAGATGGATATGCCAATTAAACATATTCTAAGACAAAAATACTTTGAACATGAAAAGGTATAACAAAACAGTTATAGACTGGGTCCTCAAACAACGGCTGTTTTGTTTGACCCTCTGACTGAACTGTTGCCCTCAGCCTTCGGCTTCGTGCATCAGTTCAGTCCTCGGGTCAAACAAAACAGCTGTTGTTTTCGGACCCAGTCAATAACTGTATAATAGTGCTCCACAATGATTCTTTATATACGATTTTTTAACATGGTATCTCCAACCAGTTCGTGGTGTATTAGTTGAGACAGAAGTCTAGTAAAGGAGACGTCCCTGGTTCGAATCCCACAATTGACTATGTTATTTTTCAAAGTTTTAAAATCTTGATTTTCATACATAAAATTTTACCAAATCCAAAGAACTGAGCAGTTCTCGAAATCTGGCCTTGATAAAAACTAAATAAAAAGTAAAAATATCATTTGTTTTAACTGGATGAGATTGTAGGGGTGATCCGACTCAGATCACCCCTGCTAGAACAAAAGAGCGGAATGTAAATGTGTTTTCAGTTAGAACGAGTCCGTGTTTCTTTTTCAATTTATCTGAACCATAATTACATGAGTGTGGAACAGTTCACTTGAAATACATTCAAAAATGAACTCTTCCAATATTTAGACAACGTTTGATTCTGATGGAGTGAGGTTGAGGAGGGGCATTTTGGTAAATAATTATTCTGGGCAGAATGACAATGAAAACGAATATATAGTCTGACCTCTTGATTCAACGTAGAAGTCAACAATAGTATATAAATTAATCTTGGCCTTATGTGTTTGAAAATTAATATTCTGACCTGAAAATTTTCGGAAATAAATATTTTTGTTCGCAAAAAATTTGAAAACCACACCCCCGAATCAAATGGCTGTCCCCTTATCAGTCGATACATACTTGAAACCAGTAAATTTTCACATGAAGCCCCACTGTGAATAAAAAGCTTGATGCTTTCGAAAATGAACCAGAGCTTCAAGATCAAGATCAGAGAAGTAGCTAATCGGCAATAGTCTGTACCAGGTGGTCCTGCAGCCCTTTTCACAAAAAATCTTACGACAAATTTTAATCGTAAGTCTTTAACATTTCATATTGACTTACGATTAAAATTTGTCGTAAGATTTTTTGTGAAAAGGGCTGCTCTTTGCACACGCATGCAGATAAATAACAAAATACCGAAGTTGCTGTTTATTTGCATATGCGCATTTTGCAGCTTATGTCTCTTCAGTGCAGATAAAATCAAAATATTTGGAAATTCATATACCGAAATATGTGTAAAGGCTGATAGAGAACAAATTAACAATTAGATGTAAATCACCTAAGGACAGAGCTATACAAGAGGGAGATACTCCTTAGTTTTGAACAAATTTTTGTCAAATTAAGGTATTGCAAGTTTTTAGATAAAATGGGTTTTCGGGCTAGCAGCGAAATACTGGCTTCTGGATTGGTGAATAACCTCGGGACTAACAGTTCACCAGCAGAGGCATCGGCCCAGTGGTAATAAATAACAGAATACAGAAGTTGCTGTGAATTTGAATTCTACATATGCACATTTCGACAACTTATGTCTCTTCAGTGCAGATTAAATCAAAATATTTGAAAATCCAAAATACCGAAATATGTGTAAAGGCTGATAGCGAACAATTTATCAATAAGATCTAAATAGAAAAGCAAAAAACAGTTAAGGACAGATAAATGTGCTCAATTTCCCTTACATGAACATATCGTGTCTTCGAGAAAGTAGGACGTCATTTGTCATTTTAATAGCACATGTTGTCCTCCTCCTTGCAACCATATTCACTTGGTTCAAATTGTTGGGCTTAGCTGCAAATGACGATGTCCACATCCTGCTTTGCCACATCAATCATAAAATATGCTCTCTAAAAAATCCTTCGCATGGAAGCAATTTTACAAAACTGTTGTTTTTACTTATAGCAAGTTAAAATCTTTACTGGTTTAGACTGTTCTGCAACTTCTTGAATCTGCCTCCTGTGTCATACAATAATAAAGAAATTGCCTTCCTTGAAGCATCAATGGCGCCGTCAACATCATCTTCTGCTAGACAAGATCTTGAAAACGACTTGACTAACCTTTGACAGGCCAAAATTTCTTGAAAAATTACTATAAACTTAAGAATGTCTTTTCTGTCTATACTCTAAAAACGATGTACATAACGCCGTTTTTCTTACCAAATCTATATATATAGTTATTGAATTTTACGAATTAATTTCAATTTTAAAGCATTGCAAAGTTTTTAATGACTTTTTATTAAATTGAGTGACTTTAAATCTTTCACTTTGACTTGGTCCAAATTTGAATTCTACTAGGTGACACGTTTGACCCAAATTTTCGTACAGTTTGGACCAGTTTTCAATGTTTACGACATAATCCTCTGTTAGGGCAACATTTCAAACTTTCGTATGAGTCATTTAAATTCCATTAGGCCATAAAAAATAATTTATTGGTTCACAGGCACTCCCTCATCTAGTTAGAGGCTTGAAAAAAAGCCCCTCATTGACCTTATTTTTCCCAATTTCAATAAAATAAAAATAAAAAATCACCTCCCTCACTACATTTTTGGTGGTTTTTACAATGTAAAAAGCTGCCTCATCTATTTTTTTGCAAATAAAAAGATAAAAAAATCACCTCCCTCCCTCATCATTTTAAATGAAAAATGGTCTGAGAACCAATTAATTAATTTTGTATGGCCTTAGGCTTTCAGGTAATTTAGAATTTATAAAATGACGTCTTCGCCACTTTATTGTAAATACATATTTTTAAATGACTTTATTAACGAATATGTAAGAGACATATACATAGCAATAAAACTCAATAATATGCCTATGAAACGTAGTCCCCATTAGTCGCAAAACTAAAGACAAACATATTTTTGACTGAGTATTTTGCACACCAAACTGATCAGACGTTTATTGAAATAGTACTGTGATTTTGTATCGGCCTGCTTATTAGCCCCTGGTCTATAACTGAACCTAGGCTTCGCCTCAGAATAAAACCTCGACAGATCTGCAAAAGGTCACGCATTAGTCGTTATTTACCATTATGCAAGGTAACTTTATATTAAATTTGAAGTTTATGGCAATCTAGCTGCTGGTATAAGTTTTATTCTAATAATTTTGTTGCCACTATGAAAGTTAAGTAAATATACCAAAATAGCTACCCAATTATTTAGATGTTAACCGATTTTACTATTCGACTAAAGATTGTATTCATAACAATTTACAACCTAAAATTGCTAATTTCTGTCGGTTAACTTAATGATTTACTTGAAACCAATAAACTACGCCATTGATTCAGATGACTAGCAACTTCCGGTTGTTGCACAAAAGAGCAATTGCTGAAATCCCACGATGCGTTTGTTATTTGTTAATAAAAATTAAGTAAAATTGATAAACTTTATTGAAACTAATCTTGTAGAGAAGTATTTTATCAGTATTAACTGTTTCTTTGTGGTGATTTGTCCATAAAAGGTCGTTTTATTTTGCAGTCGATTAAGTAATTAGAAAAAAAGAACTTATTAATTCTGCAATGAATGGAACAAACTTTTTTTCCAGTTCCGTAGAACGAAATTGGAAAACAATCTATACCAATTTGATGTTTTAGAGTTTTATGTCGAGTATATTTCCTTGGAGATCCCATGATTTTCATGTTGCTAGCAATTATATCAACTCCGGATTGAATTCTGTAGAACTGTAGGCTTAGTTGATAACATCTAAAACTACATTTGCCGGAACATAATGTTATTTGAAACTGCTTTCATGCAATAAACCAATTATATGATATTTCGGATCTTTAAAAAAATGCTCTTAACGACGTTCCTTTAATTAAGTTTTACAATTAGGTAGTTTCTTCGCATTAATACAATGGTTATTGCCGACAAGTCATCAAAGTCTTTCAAAGATTGCATGGACTTCGTTTATTGTAAACTTCGAATATCTGAACCTGTGGTTGATTCAGAGGGAAAATTAACAAAAGTATTTAATGGAATATCGGTGAATTCGTGGTTTACGCCAATGGGTATTTCTGTGTCTCCGGTGAGAAAACATACTCCATACAGTCCAGTTACAAAAGACCTTCGAACAAAATTGGAAGAGCGTTCAAAAAGTGCATCTGCTGTATTGGGCCGCAGGTATTTTGAAATTGAGCGACAAGAAGTTGGAAAAGACGAAATACTGCATGGAAGTAGTGTTTTTAAACCTAATTCTACATTTTCAGCAAAGAGGCAACACATAAAAAGTGCGTCAGGAAGATTTTGTGGAAACAGTTCTTCGCTCAAGTCTGGTGAGATTAGATCGAAGATTTTTACACAGAGGCCACATACTTGTCCCGGAACAAGGTCAGATAAAAAAGTTTATGAACAATTGACTATTAATGCTAAATCACTCGAAGTTCCTAAAAATCAGCAAAAATCTGAAAACTCTGGCGTCGAATGCGCATCATCCAAAAACAAAATTCGTTTACTCAGTGATTTTAAAACAGAGCATGAAATGAGGGGTGCATTTGAACTTCGAATTAAATCAGCACCGCCTTCGGTACAGCATAGTCTCGGCTGCATGGACTCCGAAACAAATAAAGTAACTATTCCATTGTATTGGAAAACCAAATCTATTTATCATCGCAAGCAGAAAACAAATGGAATTTCGTGCGAAAACGAAAGTGATTCCGAGAGTGCATCTCGTGGCTCGCTTTGGAAGCCTCTATTATACTCTACAGATGGTGGAGTGAAGCATAAAGCAGGATGTCCATACAAGTGCAAAGGTTGCTTTCGGGCGTGTCTCGTTTCACAGGATTATATGGATAAAATGGTTAGCGGAAAGATTCAACTAGAACAGAATAAAAAACGTAGTGTCAGGCCAAAATTTTATCATAGAAAAATTGTTGAATATGCGATTGCCAATGCGCAACCAATAAAAGAAATTCTTGAAAAGGAGAAGGAGAAACAAATGAAAGTACAAACTACGGATGTGAAAGATAAAGAATATATGACACCGGATTAAAAAAATATCAAAAATGAATTTAGCAAACAACATACGAAAAAAGGACATATTGCAAATAAAGGTGATGATTTAAAATCATTTTCTTTTCGTGTACTTTTGTTTTAGTCTGTTGAAATATGTATATTTTCTTTAAACGCTATATATTTTCACAATTCTAGTTATTACGTATATGTTTTCTGCGGAAGCGTATAAGGGACAAATGAAAACATGTTCACGAAGTCTTTCGACTTTTAACAGCTCAAAATTTAACCTCAAAATTTCGACTTTGAACTTAAAATATTGTCCTTTCTAAACTCAAAATTTCGACTTTTTCAAACTTGAAAATTTTACTTTTTCAAACCCGAACTTTTGACTTTTTAGTCAAAATTCCGACCAATACGCTTCCTAAGATATGGCAAACACATAAAATTCCATATCTTCACTTCGATAATTCCATATCTTCACTTCACCTCAAAAATAAATTGAAAACACATATGAATATTAATAGATTGGGAAATATGGATAACTTTTATTTTCAAATAAGTATTACGTAGTATGAATATTAATATCCGGGGGATATGAACACTTTGTATTTTGTGACGAGAATTTCCCAGTATGGAATATAAATAAATGGATAAATATGGATTGTTCGTATTTTGAGACAAGCGTTACGTAGTATGATAGGGATATGGATAAAAGGGCAAGTATTACGCAGTATACGAGTATTAAAAGATGGGTCGATATGAATAGTTTTTTCCGATTTAGAGACAAGTATTACATAGTATGAATAAGAATAGATAATAGGTTGTGGATATATAGTCTCTAACATAGCGATCTACATAGTTATATGCCACCATTTTGTTGCTAATATCGTTACTATGTGTATCATTGGGCCATTCAATGAACTGGGTGTTGAATATAATATTTTTTATAAAAATGACATATTATCAATAAAATGAGTTATCTTAGTCATAAAAAAATGCAAAAACTATTTCGCTAGACAATGATGCTGGTATTAATTTCATCAACATCTGGTTGCACTATTTCTAGAAACTGACACGAGACATTTGTAATTTACCAATCGCCAACTGAGATCAAATTTCACACATGGGGATTATTATTATTTCGATAACTAATATGTCAGGAGGTGTTTAAATTTGCTAGAAATTAGAGACAAATAGTTGGATTTTGAGACAAGTGTAACGTTATTTGAAAATGTTTAGATTGGGATATATGGATATTTTGTATTGTGAGACTAGTATTACGTAGTATGAATATTATTAGATACTTTGAGACAAGTTAGGGTCGATTCAATAAATGTGTCCCTACCTGACCTTCTTGAGCAATCAAATGCCGTGATGTTGTGACTGATTCTTTGTTTGCGTCTATATCAATAATTGACAGTTCCTTTGTAATAAGATGACAGATTCCTATATTGTGTATGCATGTACACAATATTTTGTCTGTTTCCGTCTACATTTGATGACATTTTGTTTTTTTTTTAAAGCACAGAAGCTGACAAAAGATATACGTTACAAGCTGGTGCTCAGAACAGATTTATTGAATCGCGCTTAGGACAGATTTATTGAATCGGCTCTATATCAATAGATGGGGAGTATGGATAGTTTGTATTTTGAGATCAATAGATGGGGAATATGGATAGTTTGTATTTTGAGATCAATAGATATAGGGAATATGGATAGTTCGTATTTTGAGATCAATAGATATAGGAATATGGATAGTTCGTATTTTGAGATCAATAGGATGGGGAATATGGATAATTTGTATTTTGAGCTCAATAGATGGGGATATGGATAGTTTGCATTTTAAGAGACATTTTGTCACTTACTGCACCTTTCAATGAATGCCCTTTTGTTTCGATAGTATGATTTAAGTAAACTTAAGTTCTTATCGTTACATTCGTGAGTTATCTAAAAAAGTCTCTGATTGTCACAAACTCCAAACAGCTTGCGAAAAATGGAATAGTTGGAGCAGGAATGACTCATGCCATTCAACCCAGATTAATGTGATATAACATGTAAAACAAGTAAAAACGAAACCAATCAACCTGCCTAGGGCTGTCATATTGATCTTCAACTACACTTTTCAAGGAACAAAATATTTACTAATCAAAGTCCAGTGACTTGGCCAACAAAATACAGAAGAACAAAGCAATGATCAGTAACGAAACTTAGAACATCTAAAACGTTACATTCAAAACTAAAGTATTCTGAAAGTCGTCTAAATCTTAACTCGCACACGGGTAAAAACCTCTACACCGGGGTCGGCGTCAGTAAGCCTTCACTCGTGTACGCATGTGGAACCTCAGTCCATGTGTTCCATCGAAAGTTCGGGGGAACGTGTTAGGGCTCAGAACACCTAACTTTGGAGGAAAGTTCGCGAAAAACTATATGGATCTAGTACCTATAACTTGGGAGGATGTCCAGATTCAATAAAACTTCTTTTGTCTGAAATGCGCTGTTTTATCTTCATGAAATTTGCTTGGATTTGTATTAGTCATAAGTCATTTTATTTAGTCTTATTAAAAGGAGGAAGAACTCCCTTCATTCATATTAATTATGATGATTGCACACAAAACATTTCTTTACAATTATAATCCAACGACAATCGAATACTGAGGCAAAATTAAGACGGGGAACGTGGCCTGCTGAGACAACAAAAATTTCCAACATGATAAAGAAAGAGACGGAAATGAACAAAAAAACGTACACAAAAATAAAGCACAGACAAAAATGGATGGCGTAAGGGGATCCGGATTATGTCATAGCAGGCGTTTGTCAGTTTTTTATATAGCTACTCAAAATGTCTATTCTCATTTATAAAATAGAAACATCGCAACAATTTGCCAATCATGGTGACAACCGTAAAACTTCTGTAATTGCAATATAAATTTGATGTACTAGTATAAGGGGACGATCATTTGATTTTAAGGGAATTTCGGGCGATTTTGTAAATAGATATAATTTCGTGCCAGCGTAAATAAATATTCTAATTATACTTGTCACGAAAACGAACAATTTAATTTTGATTTCGTTTTTTTCGTTCAGCTTCGCCCATTCGGTATAAAAATTGGTACATATATTACAAATCCAACTCTTATTGTCAAATTCAGAGCGTTTCTTTACTACTTGACATTTGGAACACTTCTTTTTCTTGGGTTTTGATTACGTCCATAGTTATATATCACCGGGTTTTGGACGGCCGATTTTCCGTTGATATGCACGTTTTGGTTCTTTCTTTTCTTTCACAAATTTCTTCATTCCAGATGGAGCAACGACGTAGATGCATGACCTTTTGTCCGATACGTTCGAGAGTTGGGAATCAATCAAAATCCTATTGTATGTTCTTTTAATCATTTTCGAAGTAGACTTGTTTCAGCAATGAAGTATCCATTTGATTTACAGTCGGAAGCGTAGAATGCATCATCTAGTCTTTGTTTCCATTACCCGAGGCCTTCACGATGCTCTTCTGGAGATTATTAGCCTTCACCAAGATTGCATAACCTCAGATGGACGCATGCAAACAATAATTGTATATGAATCTTGTCCATTTTTTTTTTAAATTCGGTGCTAAATGTCAGTCTGGTGACTGAGGAAGCCAGTTTATCGCGACTTTATATACTGTAATTGTACTTATTTTTGCGGTGTATTTATTTTCACGAATTTCGCGGTCAGCAACTTTCCGCGAAAATAAGTACCCGCGAATGCAATAATTTAACATTAAAGTTTTCAGGAAAACACTCACTTTCGCGAAATGAAATACACGCAAACTTGGTAAGAAAGGAATTCTCGTGAAAATAAGTACCCGCGAATATAAGTACAATTACAGTAGTCAAAGTTCATTGTTTCGATAGCTGTGATTGGTAGGTTAATTTCGAGAGTAGGAATTTGATTGGTTGACTTTCTTGAATTTTGATTGGTCAATCCATTGTAAATGGAGGATTCTAATTGGCTGAATTTCCTGCAAATTTAATTGTTCCTTATTGTATACAGCTTCAATCCAATATTTTTGTTTCAGAAATAGTAACTTTCTGACTGATACACCCATCTACATCTTCTTTTATTAGCATAACTCAAAGCAGATGTACTATAACTAGTTGCAACATGATGGAAAATGTAAAAATGAGTGTTGTGCAGTGGCTACAAATAAACAATATGTACAAAATAAAAATAATATAGTAGGCTACAATTAAAAAATAAAATATACAAAAAAAATGCTATAAAAATTACTAAAAATGACAAAAAGGGAAAGGAAGGTGTAGTTTCCAACGTTTCGGTCGTATGGCCTTCAACTAAGGGGCTACCGGGCTGGAATACGGAGAAAAAACAAAGAAAGCAGACGTAATGGCGTGTCACATCTATTACCTGTAAAAAATCATGCCAAATCCTGAGCAATATCAAAAACGAAAATAAAACATGTGTTTTCTGTACAATACAAAACATTAATTCCAATGCAGGAATAATATCATAATATAGACTGTTTCTTCACATTCATGCCAAAGGGTCGGATGAATAATTTTTTGTTCAAGGAACTGTCGTAGTTTCTCATCCACACTAGTTTGTACAAGGGCAATTATATACATGTCCAGTATGCCCTGGGTTGCTCGCCGAATAAGTTCACTTACTTGGCAATCTTTTCCATTGGTGACGCTCTGTTTATGTTCGACAAAGCGATCACCCAATCTTCGACAAGACTCAACCAAGCGTTTGCAACCGACATTATGCACTACGTTTTCAGTAGTCCACGTGAAACCAAACGTCAGCCGGTTTTACTACTTCGTAAGTTTCAGAAGTAAAAGGACGAGTAAAACAGCGAGATCGCTTACATTGTCTATTGCCACTGTAATAACAGGGAGTTAGAGGAGTAGCACTCTTAAAAGAGCTATTAACAAGGTGCTGTTTTAGCCTCATCCCCTTTTCTGAAGGTTGCAATAGGAGGCGAATCCTGGAAAACTGCAGGCATGTGTTTGTCCTTGAGAACTAGAGATTTAAAGTTGCTGATCAAAATGTTTTTGATAGGTTTGTTATGAGGGTGGTATGTCAGGATCAACGGGATACGTTCGTGTGTATTTCTCACCTTCTTCCCCATAGCCTCAGATCTGCTCACTCTGGAAATTGCATTCAAAGCTCGATCTAAAACTTTGATGGGATAGCCTCTCTTGCCAAAAGGTTAAAAATGAGTGATTTTCCATAAAAGTATTTCTAGTTTTTTATGTAAATGAATTTATACTTAAGGATTAATTAAGTGTTGCCCAAGCCTTAGTATTGAAAGATCGACTGTCGGCTAAACCCTAATTTGTTGCTGAATAGTACAAAGAACTAAACACCCTAACAATTTTTATTTATTTTGTCCCTGTAACCTAAGCCTAACCCTAAGTCCAATACTTAGACCTAACTAGTTAACCTAGCCTTACCCTAATCCTAGGCTATGACCTTAACGAATTCTAATGATGAAGCAATCCTCAACATAATCCCACTGATGTTATAAACCCTACCCTACCACAACTGATGTATTTAATGTTACACTCATTGAACTGATATATGTATGGCACGCCGTTTTTATATTTATTCCATTTTCAAGATATTTTGTTAAGTTTAATAAGATATCTTATAAACCAAATGAGATATCTTATAAACTAATTAAGATATCTTTAATTATTAAAAAAGATATCTGATATATTAAATAAGATATCGTATTAAACTGTTATTAAAGGTATCTTATTAAATATATTAAGATATCTCATTTAATAATTAAGATATCTTATTTGGTTAAAAAGATATCTTATAAACTAAATAAGATATCTTATAAGATAATTAAGATATCTTATAAATTAAATAAGATATCTGACATACCAAATAAGATATCTTATATACTAAATAAGATATCTTATAAATTAAATAAGATATCTTATTAACTTCAATTTAGATATCTTTTAAACTAACAAAGATATCTTATATATTAAATAAGATATCTTGAAATTGAATAAATATAAAAACGGCATGCCATATATATATATATATATGTGTGTGTGTGTGTGTGTAACTCTTTTCGACAACTTATGTCTCATCAGTGCAGATCAGACCAAAACATTCGGAAGTCCATAACCGAAAATCGTGTAAAAACTGATAAAGAACAAATAACCAAAAGGATCTAAATAGAAAGGCCAAAATTCAGCTAAGGACAGAGCTATACACGAGGGAGATACGCCTTAGTATTAAACAAAATTTTGTAAATTTAGATATTGTTAATTTAAAAAAAAATCGCTTTTCGGGTATTGACTACTGGGACTAATGATTTTGGAGTTCGATAATAGAATGCAAAATCATTTATTTTCTTTTGTTGATACTTTTTTATCCGTAATTATTTTTCACTTTTTTTCTACGACCGCAAATGTTATGTTAAGCTAGGGTTCTAATTTTGGGTTCATAGCCCAATCTTTTCAGAAAAAGGCAAAAAATCAGTTAAATAGGGCTTTTTGCGTTTGTGGACAACATATATCTTTGGTTCTAGTAAACGGATCGTTATCAAATTTTTGTATAATGTTTCTTGGAATACGCGTAATCTGGTTTTTGTTTTCGCTTTTGTGACCCTTTTCCCAATCCATTACATAAAATGGGCTAAAAATGTGTTAAATGGAGTGTTTCACTGTAGAATCTTTATAATTTATCGATTTTTAATTGGATTTTCATTTGTATTCATAAGAAAATTTCCAATCTGGAGTTTGCAACAAATTTTATGTTGCAAGTTACGTTCACGAGATAAATAATGTATCGTATGCAATTATCATAAAAATGCGGAATACTTTTTTTTGCGCTGGAAAACTATGGTTCGATATACATAGTATTTCACGAATTACCTATCATTTAGCACGAAAACTGCTGTTTCCGATCGAAATCAAACGAAATCTCAGTTTTTTCGTACGGAAATTGAAGTTTCCGATCGGAATCGGTATCGAGTTAAAATCGAAAACGTCAGTTATACATGTAGTTTTATCTGATGAGATATGAGAAAAGGAAGACGCAATAAGGTATTTAAAGTTTATTTAATCAGAAATGGACACCACTATTCAGAATCTAATTAAACCTATCAAAATCGTTTATCCTGTTTAAAGCTTATAATTTTCTTTTTATTCAACCTTCGTAAATTGTGTTTCTTATATAGACAGTAATCTAGTAAACTGGTGATTGAAGGTGGAAACGAAAGTCTTATTCGCAGGTCATGGAAAGATTCGATCTCGACTGTCCGAGTTCACTTTAACAGTTAAAAATGTCGCCGTCTGCCATGTACATTTACATTTAACATAGATATTTACATTAACAAACCACCAGAAAAGTTAGATTTTTAGTCTGCGGTTTAAATCAATCTTTATTCAGTTTTTCTTCTTTTTTGAAAATTGTATTTCATCATATCCTTTTGAATGAGATTTATATGTTGCCATGTACAAATTTAATGAATCTTAGCATTACAAAGTTATGCTTGGTGAGTTTTCAGTCTGCGGTTTAAACTCAATCTTTAAAAATTACCAAGTACAGTTTATTTTTTCTTGAAAATTTTATTTCGTCATATCCTACTGAGGGTATTTTATATGTTATAATATATAAATTTTATGCATTTTAGCACAAATAAGGTTTGAAAAAGTAAGATTTATAGTTTTTTTTAAATCTTATGTCATCATATCCTTCAGAAGAAGCTTTTGATGTTGCTACATTATTCTAAACACGGTCTAAAATGGTAACTTTATATAAGCACTTTACGCTCAATCTCTGAAAACGTCCAATGTAATTCAGTTCTGTTTCGAATCAGTTTTATATGTGTTGATATAGAAATTTCCTGAATCTTAGCATAAATAAGGGAGGAAATACAGAAATTACCAGAAAAGGCAGGAAAAGTGTGATTTTTAGTCTGTAGTTTACAAAAAAGTAAGATTTTAAGTCTATGATTTCATGATTTTTTTTCATAAATAAAGTATGAAAAAAATTAAAGTCTGTGATTTAAGCAAAATCTCAAAAAATGACCAAAATGCAATTAAGTCTTTTGGGGTTTACTTTCGAAGGATTTTTATATGTTGTATTGCATGTTTTAGCATTAAAAAGGTTTGAGAAAAATCTTATTTTTAATACCTTATTAATACTACAATTCATGAAATTTGTATATCGCAGCATTGACAATCAATTGAAAAGGATATAATGCAATCAAATTCTAAAACTCAGAAAAAAAGTTATGTTATATTCTTCCGAATAAGCTTTTTTATTTTGCAATATGCAATTTCATTTATTCTGTTATAAGCACGGTCTTAAAGTAGAACTTTATGTCTGCACTTAATGTTCAATTTCTAGAAATGACAAAAAGAATTCCTTTCATTTTTTAAATTGTATTTCATCATGTCTTTCGAATCAGTTTAATATGCTGCGATATAGCAATTTTTTTAATCTTGGCATAATGAATTGAAGTAATAAAAAATTTTCGAACAGAATTGTTAAGGCAGGAAAAGTTAAATTTTTAGTTTGTAGTTAAAAAAGGGTAAGATTTTAAGTCTATGATTTCCTGAATTTTAGCACTAATAAAGTACGAAAAGTAAAATTTAAAGTCTGTGATTTTAGCTAAATCTTTAAGATTGAACAAAATACAATTAATGTAAAAGATGGGATAACAGGAAACATCTACAATGCCTGAAAATTAGTCACACGCCACAATCAGTCAGGGAACTAAACAGGAAAAACACAAAGAAGACAAAAGACAAACGTAAACAACGATAGGAACTCGGGACAGCCGGACTTGGTACCGGCACTAGCAAAAGCCAGCGGTAGGATTAAACCGGTTTATGGGTACCCAAATCTCCCCTTTATCTGTCCCGTTCCTCTAAGTCTTTCAAAGTTTATTTCATATATCCTTTCGCAGGAGTTTTATAGATTGTGTTGTATGTTTTAGCATTTAAAAGGTTTGCAATGAAAAATCTTACTCTTAATACCTTATTTATTCTAAAATTCATGAAATTTGTGTATGGTAACATTTAAGATTAATTCAAAATGATATAATGAAATCAAATTTTTTAAAAAAATGAATTGTTTTGGTCATTTCTTAAGAGTGAGCTTAAACTGAAAACTCAAATTCTTTTCAGACCTTATTCAGACTAAATATCTTGAAATTTATATATTGCAAAATATAAAGGATATACATGTAATAAAAATGAAATTTGCAAAAAAAATGAACAAAGACCGAGTTTAAACCGTAGATTTCAACAGCAGCTTCAATAATAAAACAAGTTACTTAGAATAAACAATGCATGAATTATATGGAAAAAAATGCATTTTATGTTCTTCATTGTAAGGGTACTCGTCTTGATAAGTTGGACTTTTTTCTAGTTTGATTTTTACTCTGTGAGTCTTTTTGTATATTTATTTTTAGCCATTCACCACGCATAGGGGGCGGGGGGTGGATCCAAGAAAACGAATTTGACCCCACCGCAATTTTTGCGCCTGTCCCAAGTCAGGAATATGTTGGTCATTGGCTTGTCCTTGTCTTCTTATAAAATTTTAGTTTCTTGATATTTGGGTTATTGGATGTGGTTTGTTTCCATTGATTTATTCACTTTTTTACCTTTTGGGGTCCATTTAGGGCTTGCTAAATTGTGTGAGGTTCCTCACTGTGTTGAAGACCGTACGGTGACCCCTAGATGCTTTGTTTTGGGTCGTTTTGACCTGGATATGGGATGTTGTCTCCTTGACATTTACCCCATTTCCTTTCTTTTTCATATATATGAGACAAAGTCTCTGCAAATACAAGACAAAACAAGCAGTTATATAGATATAGATGTAAGGAGTATTTGCCAAACAACAAATTATGCATGTAATTTTTTTGTTGTTGATTTTTACACCAAAATGAAATTGAATCAAAATTGTAAAATTATTACATATTTATTTTGAAATGTGTTACGAATTTCAAAAAATGCTTATACATTCAATAAAGATAAACGAAACAACAATTTATTCTTCACATACTTTCGGTTTCAGTCTCGGTTTCGGATTCGGTTTCGACGATGAATAGTAAAAAATGTCTAATATGAACTTAACTTTTATCTAGCCATACCTTTTAACCTATCCCCAATTAATGTTTAACCCTTCCTTAACCAAACCCTTTACCCTCGGCTTAATGTTAGTCTAACCATCACCGAATCTAATTCTGTCTCTAAACCTAACCCTTCACTTTAACCTGCGTGCTTTAGTGTTGTTAGATAAGTAATGTTGTATTTGGTAGGTATGTTTTACTGATGTTTGTGCTTACCGGGGTTATTTGAACTTGAGCCTAATCATTTTTATCTAGATATGTTTTGTGAGATAGACAAATAAGTTTTTATTATGATGTGATATTTTACTATCTGTTCTTGGTATATATCGTCACTCTTATTACTTTCTATTGTGAACTTTCAATGGTTTCAACTTTGTAATTTGGTTGGTATCTATGCGGAGTTTGGGTTCTCGATTCATTTTGAATCTATAAACAACAAAATATTAACATATATACATTTTTATTATCTCTGTCAATTAGGCAGACATGGGTCGGGGAGTCGCAGGCTTACTGTACAATATTTATTAAAATTATCGTTCCATCTCAACTATCACCTTTCCTAGAATGGTTTTGTGTAGATCAAGTAAGAAGTCATCAACATTTTTAATTGTAAATGTATAACATGTTGATTCTGTGTTATGTCGTGGCACCATCTGTTTAATCTTCAACTTGATAAAGAAGTTCCCATTGTTTACTGGTGTTCTGGTTTGGCTTTATGTTTCTCTCGTTGATGACGTAATATCTGCTGAACACTAATCCAGGGGGTTTTAATTGTGGTTTCTCATATGGTGGTCACGATTGCATCTTCTAGAAATGTCTTCTCACATATTTCACAGCTAAATTGGTGTTGGTTGTCATAACGATGATGCTTACTGGTAATCATCTGTAAAGTCAAGAGGGCATTATTTGGTTATATCATAACATTTAGATATAGACTTAATTATGTATGAATATTAGTTAGTGATTGGTGATTGATTTACTTACAATTTACCTTTTTGGTATCACACTTGAGGTCTCTTGCCTATCGCAATCTGGTTATTCACAGGTCTGTAAAGACAAAGAGGGACNCATATTCAATAATGGACTTAATCAGTATAAAAATGAATGATTGGTAATTAACTTACCTATTATTTACTTTGGTAAATCTTCGCTCAAGATCACACCTTCGCTTCTAACTGGTCGGCAGAATGGCAGTCTGATGACTGAGGAAGCGGGTGAGGAAGCCGGTTGATCGCGCCTTTATATAGTCAAAAGCATTTGTATTTCAATGGATGTACTGAATGTACAAGTTTACATTTTCTAAAGCATTTGATTGTGTTTGTGTTCTTATTTCACAGTGGAAAGATAAGGGTGACGATATATACCCAGAATAGTTAGCAAAATATCACATAATAAAAACAAGTGGCTCTCAAGAGCCTGTATCGCTCACCTGGCATATCCCTGAAATTAAGAGATGAATGGCATTCCCCATAGGGTCCAATATTAAACCATGTCTCCTGCTTCAGGCCACGTTGGGTGCCTAAGTTTAGTTCCAATTGGATTGGTGGTTTCAGAGACCTAATTCTTTTAATGGAATCCAATTTTAACTATGTTCTCACTGGTGAACATCTTCAATGAGGAATCCTTTTTGTAGGGACCTACTAAGGGCCATTGTGACTGAGTTTGGTTCTAGCTAGATTACTAGTTTACGTGAAGTTCTTTGAATGTGTTTTTCAAAAGGTCAAATTTTAACTTTGTTACTGTTGACTGCCATATTTAGTGAATAGAAAAAAGAAGGGAAACGGGGAATGTGTCAAAGAGACAACGACCCAAAGGGGAATAATAACAACTCAAACCCACCATAAGATCTTCAATGAACGGTGAGAAAACCCCACAGCCAACGGCAGGTCGGAGTCGGTCCCTGAATAAAGAGTAATCAAGTTCTGCGAAATAAACATCATCCTAGACTCCTATAGACATAAAGTAAATTAACTAGAAAAAAGACAAGACACACAAAGGCTTAATAAATTTCCTGACTTAGGACAGGCGCAAACCTGCTGCGGCGTGATTAAACTAGTTTTATTGGGCCCAAACCTTCCCCCTACAGTCTGGACCTGTCAGAAACCTTTATTAGAAGGTATCATCAAAGTACCATTATATTCTAATTGGACAATTTTTTTCTGAGAGGAAATTTTTGAATGTGTTATCCATTTGGACTGTGTTCAGACCATCTTTCAAAAATAATTTGAGCAGGGTTTCCCTTGATAATCTAAGTCATAAATACTGCTGAAATTGAAACATTACAAGGCCCTTTCAAAAATATTTCGGTAGGGGTTCTCCTCATTAACTAATATATACATATTTCAGAAAACAAATAGCAAAATTTTAGTTTTCTTGTTTGATTTCCATTGCAACTGAAAGCTTAACCATCCATCTCAATCTTTATCAGACTACTATTAAAAAAAATCCTTGTGGCAGTCATCTTAAGCAGGGTCTTTCGTCATTTGGGAATCCAAATAAGTAGTGTAAATCTGGGACTAAAATTAGTCCCAGTGTAAATATAGTTTTGCATGATTTAGAAATAAATACTTTTATTGTAAAATCCTTTTGAAATCTATGAAAATCCATATTATATGGTTTGATATACTGAAGTTTTTTTTTATATTTTACTCAGTGTGGAATTAATTGATTCATACATTTGTTTCATTTGATTAAAAAAGTCTATTTTGAAACAAAAAAAAACAAATGGCACATAACTCATAACTCAGTATCCGTAATACTAATTAAACCAGTGTCTTGAATAATAGTTGTACCAGTATTTTCCAGTATTTTCCAGTATCTGCAATACTGGTCGTACCAGTATTTTCCAGTATCTTCCAGTGTCTGCAATACTAGTTGTACCAGTATTTTCCAGTATCTTCCAGTATCTGCAATACTAGTTGCACCAGTATTTTCCAGAATCTTGCAGTATATGTAATACTAGTTGTTCTAGTATTTCCCAGTATCTTCCAGTATCTGCAATACTGGTTTACTAGAATTTTCCAGTATCTTCCAGGATTGTACAATACTGGTACACATATATTATACTAGTATTGTACAATACTGGTAGTACTAGTATTGTGTTCATATTCTTCACTTTATCCGGCTAAGTTTGGTTCTAATTGGACAAGCAGTTTCTTATAAGATCTTTAAATGTGTTTTCCATAGGGTCCAATGATAAAACTATGTTCCTCGCTGGCGCCCATCTTGGGTGAGGTACGGATCTGCTGGATATCTTTTTTGGAAAGGACCATCTAAGGACCATTGTGTCTAAGTTTGATAATAACTAGACTGGTAGTTTCTGAGAAGATCTTTGAATGTCTTTCGATAGGATCCAATGTTAAAACTATGTTCCCACTAGCGGCCATCTTGGATGAGGTACGGACCTGACGGATACAATTCTGAAGGGTACAACACAAGGGCTATTGTGACCAAGATTGGTTCCATTTGGCCTTGTGGCTTTAGAGAAGAAGATCTTTGAATGAAAATTTTACAACGGACGCTAAGTGATGGCAAACACTCATCCTGGCATAGCCATGTGAGCTAAAAACTGATATGTCTATTTGATAAAACATATCTAGAAAAAATAAATGATTAAGTTTAAATTCAAATAACCCTGGTAAGCACAAACAGCACTAAAAAACAGATCTAACAAAAACAACATTACTTATCTAACAACACTAGAGCATAAAGGTTAGAATTAGGTTCAGTGATTGTTAGACTAACATTGGACTAACATCAAGCCCAAGGAAAGAGTTTTTTTTTTTGCAGAAAGAGTTAGACGTTATTTGGGGATAGATTAGATAACGGTTAAGTTGCTTCAAAATATCTGGGTTAGGGTTAAAATTACTTACACCAGTTATGTTGTGGATAGAGTATTAAAGCTTAAAATTAAGGAACCATTTAAATTTCTTATGTAAGGATTATTTACATTCATCATTAGGGTAAGGATTATTATTAAGATTGGGGTGTGAGTATCAAATGTTATTAATTCTTAGACAGCATTGCATATTTATACAGAGTAAGATTTACATATATCAGTTCAATTAGTGTAACATTAAATACATCAGTTTGGATAGGCTTTGGTTTAAAACATCAGTGGGATTATATCACCATTAGAATTCGTTAAGGTCATAGCCCATGATTAGGGTAAGGGTAGGTTAGTTAGGTCAAAGTATTGGACTTAGGGTTAGGCTTAGGTTACAGGGACAACATAAATAAAAATTGTTAGGGTGTTAAGTTATTTGTACTATTCAGCAACAAGTTAGGGTTTAGCCGACAATTGATCTATCAATACTAAGGTTTGGGCAACACTTAATAAACCTTCAAGTATAAATAATTTTATGGAAAGTCACTCAATTTCCATTAGGCTGCAACAGGTTATAGTACCGCCAGCTTTGCGATAAGCTTATAAAAGAAGATGTAGATGGGTGTATCAGTCAGTAAGTCACTATTTCTGAAACAAAAAAGAAAGTGGATTGAAGCTGTACATGATACAGACCAATCAAATTTGCAGGAAATTCAATCAATCAAATCCCTTCTTCCAAAATTAACCAACGAATCACAGCCATCGAAACAATGAACTTGTACTACATAAAGCCGCGAACAAACGGTTCCTCAGTAGCCAGACTGACAATTTGCAGTAAATTAAAAGATGTAAGAGCACGATGTTGACTCCCGCCCTGGTAAGAACCTAAGGTGTGTTAAACCGGTTGGGTACTTACTAATATTTATTTTATTTAATTTTTCATTGGTTATATTATTTTGTTTTCAACTATTTTTATTTTATCCTATATTATTATCATATTAAGTTCAGTTTACTCCATCTGTATTTAAACCCTGACTCTTTATCTACTTTTTTGCATTTTGTTATGCACACTTTCTAACCTTTCAGGCAACCTTCTTTAGTATAGATAATATAAAATAAAAAAAGATGCAGGAAGAGATGTTAGGTTTATTTTCTGCGACATCTCAAAGGCTTTTGATAAGGTATGGCATAGTGGTTTACATGATATATATAAATTTAAAAATTATGGTGTAAACACGAACCTTGTCCAATGGATTTCTGATTATTTAAGTGATAGATGTCGAAAAATTGTTCTTGATGGCTATGCATCTAGGACTCAGGTTATATCTGCTGGAGTATCTCAAGGATCTGTGCTTGGGCCTTTTCTGTTTTTAATGCACATAAATAGCATTGTTGATGACATAAGCAATAATATTAGATTGTTTGCTGACGAGACATCATTATTTTCCGTAATCGATACTGATGTTGATGTAGTTTCTGATTCTCTAACAAATGATTAGGGCTTATAAATTCATGGGCTAATAAGTGGGGAGTAAATTTTAATCCATCCAAAACTGAAAGTATGACCTTCACTAGAAGAAATATAGATTTTCCTATTATGTTTTTTTTTTGGTCCAGGGGTGAGATTAAACAAACTACCATCTTGGCTTATGTTTTCAAAATAATGCAACTTGGAAGTTACATATTAACAATATTTATAAAAAAGCTTGCTCTAGATTAGGTTTATTGAGGCAACTGAAATATTCACTAGATATAAAATCTTTATTAACCATATATTTAGCATTTATAAGACCTATCCTAGAATATTCAGACTCTGTTTGGGATAATTGTACCCAGGAAGAATCTAAATTACTAGAAAGTGCTCAGATTGAAGCTGTACGTCTCATTACAGGATCGCGAAGAACAACATCATTTCAAAAATTATACGCCTGGAAAAACTGAAAAACTATGTGATAGACGTAAAAAGCATAAATTGATAATTTTTTATAAAATATTGAATGGTTACACTCCCGAGTATTTAAGATAATTGATAGCTCCATTTTATCCAAGAGAACATAATTATGGTTTAAAGCAGTATGGCCAAAACTTTATAATTCCCCAAAGTATGACTACTTCATATTTTAGAAGTTTTGTACCTTCCACTATTAAGCTGTGGAATGAGCTAGAAAATTCTATTAAAGATGCTCCTTCCATAAACTCTTTGAAAAGTAGACTAGATTGTAAATATAAACCTGATAAACCACCAAGACATTTTAATTATGGTTATAAGACGATTCAATATTTTCTATTGTCAATTAAGAAACGAAGCAAGCAACTTAAAATCACACTTGTTTCATGACTTTTTGACAGATGACCCTGCTTGCCCAAACTGTTCATATAAATGTGAGGATAACAAACATTTTTTTTTCTTCACTGTCCTTCATTCAATGATATTAGAGAAACCCTTTTTGCAAACCTCGCACATTTGAATATCCCTCTTACTTTAGATATTTTATTATGTGGTGATTTAGACTTGAGTTTTGATAAAAACATAATTATTGATGAAGAGGTCCATAGATTTATTAAAGATTCAAAGAGATTTTCTTAATAACTGACTCATTATCATCATTCTCTATATATTAATGACTTATTTTTTAATTTGACATTAATTGTTTAATTTTTACATAACTTCATTTTCTTATCAAAACCATTTCAACTCTACTTTTTGTTCTTTGTTTTTTTCTCTTTGTTTTTTTTTTATTCTTCTTTATTTAGTTTATTTTTCTGTTTTTATTTCAGGTGTATATTATTCTATTACTTTTTGTTAAAAATAAAATTTGCTTGTATATTTTTCTTATTTTATATACAAAATTTTCTTCACAAATCTCCTCTTACTATTTTCAAGAGTTTTCTTTTCTGCTATTTTAGATTTTCTTTTATTCTTTAAGTTATTCTTTATAATTTTTGGTTGATATTCATCACAAATTTAATTTAATTCACAGTAAAAATGATAAATGATTTAGCCTCTTATTTTTCTTCTAGGTACACGAATATTTAGGTGTTACACATAGTACTTATCTCTCTTATGTTGTCTTAGTGATATATATACAATGTAGTATACTCAAGACTAGTATACTCATTTTATATGTTATAATGTAATAATTATAAAAAAAGAATTAAAAACATGGACAAGAGTTATATGCAATTATTGTATCCCGCTGAGGTCTACGCCATTTCGGTGAAGGCTAATAATCACCAGAAGCATGAATACCTCCAGAAACGGGAACAAAGACTAGTTGATGCATTCTATGCTGCCAACTGTAAATAAAATGGGTAATTCATTGCTGAAACAAATCTACTACGAAAATGAATAAAAGAACAATAATGTCATACAACCAGAAATTTTGTCGGTTGTGTCCTAAATCCCGGACGTCTGGGACAAAATGCCGTGCATCTACATTTGTACGTCTTTACTCCATCTGAAGAAATTTGTGAAGCTGAAACGTCAATATAAATGGAAAATCCGTCCGGAACTCAATCAGGATATGACTAAAGACGTAATCAGCAACGTAAATCTAAAAAACAAGAAAAAGAAGTGTTCCAAATGTCAAGAAGTAAAGAAACGCTCTGAATTTGACCAACAAGTAGTGGATTTGTAAAATGTGTACCCGATTATTATACCTAATGTGCGCAACTGAAAAAAAGTGAAAGGGGACGCAAAAATATTATAACACGGGCTAACGCTCGGGATAAAATATTTGAAAAAACAACTCAAGCCCATGTTAAAATGACAATATAGTATGGCGGCCATGTTTTATTTCTAAATTAACAAGAGCTATGTTGGATTTAGTTCCTGAGAAATGGACGCTAGGTAGTTGTCACCTTTGAATGAAAGTAATGCTAATTCCATAGAGTTCTGACTATTAAGTAGAACTTGATGAAAGGTTGACAATAAAGCAGAATAGATAATAGGTTATTCACATGCTTTGTTTTTAGGTATAAGCAACTAACAAATTGGTGGGAAATGTCCATTTTCAAAGTTTTTCATGGGCTTTGTATAGAAAATTGAGAAAAGGACTAACGGTTAATTTCTTGAAATTTTGTCTAGACATGATTCCTTACTGAAATGTACATGCTCCAGTGGGATATAACATGTAAAGTTGTTGTTCGTGGGCAAACTATTTTACATGCTATGATATGGAAAAGGCCAGAGGAGTCCGCATATCTAACCAAATCTCAGCGGTGACAAGGCCAAACTCAAGTGCAATACAGGTCAAAGGCACTTAGTCGTTGGTGAATAGTCTTGCAGTTCTTAGTAACCTTGTGCATGTACTCATGGATGTAATGACAATCATATATTTCATATTTATTATTTTTAATTATCCCGGCTATATCTTTTTAGTTTTGTATTCTTTTCTTTCTTTTTCACTTTCGAATTCATACCTACGTAACATGAACTGATCTAAACTGTGTGTAACGGTTGTGCTGTGAAACAGTTATAGAAGATGATCTTATTATCTACCCTGAATTTTAGGACTCGTAGAATTAATGAATATGTTATGTTGCGGAGGAAATAACTTTAATTTGTAATGTGAAGAACAATAGATTTAATGCAGAAATCGAACAGTCCGTGTTTAAATGTAGAACTTTAAAGTTTGTGACTTTTATTGCAAAATATTTGAAACAATCACATTTATTTCAGGAAAATGAACTTATACTATATGTTCTATAGGTGACAAATATTCATTGTGGGAATTGACCAGAGAATCCAAATGAGAACCTCGCTCTTTGGATTAGCGACTGCAGTCTGCTACCTAAAATTATGTTTCGGAAATTTAAAATATGCATATTTTGATCCGTAATTGTTATTTTGATCATTTTGTTATTGAACTAGTACATTTTTCCCTTTATTAAAATATGCAAACTTTTTGTATTGTTTTCTACCATAACTGAGATCCCAGAGGAACGAACCGTCTTGATATCGTCATTTGGCGTCTGTCTGTGTGTTGTCGCCCGGTATCAAGACATGTCAGTACACACGAAGGGACGGTGACACAGCGGACACCGGACCCTCCTGTTACATTTTTGGTGGCCAGTGTGGGGATCTGAGGCAAAACATTGGTAGAAGGCGATACCCTCATCCCATATATAATTTATAGGTTGTATTTTTCAGAGTAAACCTATTATAACTCTTGATTTTGCAGATGTTATGAGACACACATGGGTCTGTGGATAAAGCCATCAGGTTGTAACGTAATATTTTATTGTTATTTGAAATTTAATTTACACTTACAGTGTTAAACAATGTGAACGATGAACACATATAAAAATATTCTTCTGTTTATGCTTTTCATGTATTTCATGGGGCTATTTTTGTTATATTTTATTGTATATCGACAAACCATGATGATCTGCATAAATTGCCAGGAACAGTGTCACAAACCGGAGAAACTAACTTCCGAAGAAAGTATTAGTAGGAGTTAACATATTTACACATACAGTTATTTACACAAGGAACATTTAATGGTTTATAATTGTGGTGTTGTAGAGTGTATTGAAGATACATTAGATGACTGTAATGTGACTGCCGAATATGAGTAGAGGTACTCAGTCTAGTTTTGATTTGTTTTGATGATCCATACTGTAATGAGACTTCCGAAGATGAGAGTAGGGGTACTCGATTCAGTATTGTATTTATCTGGTGAATATATACTGGAGTGTATATATATTTTTATATTATAAACTATTTAATGTGGTTTAATATTCATATACTAATTTACACATCAGCTTATATCATTACAATATCTGAACATTTGTTTGTGTAATTTATTTTGAAAAGACCACTAAATATTGCTGCATACTTCCAGAAGTGCAATTAACAGTTTAGATCTAGCTAGTAGAATGACCAATCTCAAGCCTTTACCGATGTCCATTGACAAACAGTGATTACAACATATCTCGATTACAAATATGGATTTGGTGGACATCTAGACACAACCGTTCTTGTTTTGTTTGGAAAATTTGTATCGACATTCAAATAAAATTTGCCTTTAAGGAGGGAGGAGTGTAACGGTTGTGCTGTGAAACAGTTATAGAAGATGATCTTATTATCTACCCTGAATTTTAGGACTCGTAGAATTAATGAATATGTTATGTCTGTATGTTGCGGAGGAAATAACTTTAATTTGTAATGTGAAGAACAATAAATTTGATGCAGAAATCGAACAGTCCGTGTTTAAATGCAGAACTTTAAAGTTTGTGACTTTTATTGCAAAATATTTGAAACAATCATATGTATTTCAGGAAAAAGAAACTTATACTATATGTTCTATAGGTGACAAATATTCTTTGTCGGAATTGACCAGAGGATCCGAATGAGAACCTCGCTCTTTGGATTAGCGACTGCAGTCTGCTACCTAAAATTATGTTTCGGAAATTTAAAATATTTATATTTTGATCCGTAATTGTTATTTTGATCATTTTGTTGTTGTACTAGTACATGATAGTTTTCTCTTTATTAAAATATGCAAACTTTTTGTATTGTTTTCTACCATAACTCAGATCCGCCAGAGGAACGAACCGTCTTGATATCGTCATTTGGCGTCAGTCTGACTGTTGTCGCCCGGTATCAAGACATGTTATTAACTTATAGTTACATTTTTTCATATGTAATATTTTAAACTATTTTCATGAAAATTTTAACGTCGGGTGGAACAGTTACCTGTTTACCGATTTCCGGACGAACTGTTCCATGCGCAAAATAATTGCGCAGCGCGACGTCATTCAAATCTTACATGCATCAGTGTAGATTTTTATGGGCATTTTTTTTATTGTTTATATAAGTTAATAAAACAGTTATTTCATGCACTGTTTCAGGAAATAGCAAAACTATTGTCCCTCGATGATGAAAATGACTTGCAAACTGTTGCCTTCGGCCTCTGGCCTCAGGCAACAGTTCACAAGTCATTTCCATCACCTCGGGACAATAGTTTTTGCTGTTTCCTTCAAAGGCATGAAATAACTGTATATCAGTACACACGAGGGGACGGTGACACAGCGGACACCGGACCCTCCTGTTACATGTGCCCAAGGTGTCTCCGTGGTAATATCCCGCCATTTTTGTCTAATTTTTGTTCGTTTAGTTTTCATACATTAAGAAATTTAACAAAATAGTTATTCTAAATGTATGAGAGGACGGACAGGCTAAGGGAGACCAGGAGAAAGGGGGCGGGATAAAGAGGCATTTGAATTTGAATTTGAATTTGGAAAAAGGGTGGGAGAAAGGAAAAAGAGGCGAAAAATTGAGAAGAGGGAAAAGGAAATGAAAGGGAGACAGTGAGAAAGGATGGGAGACAGGAAAGAGGCAGAGGGAGAAAGGAGAGAGTTATGGGAGAAAAGAGAGAAGGTGCGGGAAAAGGGAGCAAGGGGTGGAAGAACGAAGATTACAAAATACCGAAGTTACTGTTTTCCGTCAGTGCGATCAGATGTCTCTGGTGCGATATGGGCATTTCGACAACTTATAGAAATGTCTCATGAATGCAGACCAAACTAAAACATTTGGAAGTTTGTTAGCCGAAAAACATGTTAAAGCTGATAAAGAACAAATAACCGAAAGGATCTAAATTCAGCTAAGGACAATCTGTGCATGGCTGATGGATACTCCTTAGTTTTAAACAAAATTTTGCAAAAATTAGATATTGCAAGTTTCGATACAACCGGTTATAAAATTATTTGATTTTTTATGTTCTTTGGGAAAGGCGGACGGACAATGGTAAATCTTCCGTTTTACCTTTTACCGGAATACAATCCGGATACGATTTCGACTGTTACACTATATCCGGTGGCAAGTAAACAAACAAAAATGTGCTGTTAGCTGTATTGATTTTGTAACAAATATTTCAGCTATTTTTCAGTCATAATTGGTTTCATTGTGTTTTTATAAAAGACGTACACAATGTCATTGACTTTTTAGTGTTTTACATTCGTAGGACGTTTTATTCCGTTTTCGTAGATGTGTGTTGAAATATAAACTGACAAAGAAAACGACAGATGGTGTAGACAAAATGAGTTCTCCATTGTCAAGCTTAAAGAAACCACACAAACAACCTTTGCTTCCTGGGTAAGTTGGATTATGGTATAAGGTATAAAAAGTTACAAACCCTTCTATCTGTAAAGATGCTTGTTTTTATTTTTAATATGACCTGAAACATCGATCACCTAAATCTGGTTTTTTTATGTTTTATATGGTGGGTCCAGGCAAATTTATTTTTTAAGTGATTCAATAAAAAAGATAGGCATACTAGAAATATAAATTGGATTAAAAAAACACAGGCGATCCAAACATTTTTTTCTATCAACTGCCATTATTAACATTTAATTCTTTTAGCTTTATCTTTGTACATGTACATGTATACCAAAAACAACCAATGAGAATGCCTTAAGCAGATTCGACAAACTCGAGATAATACAAAAGTATGTGTTCTGGATAAAACAAAATAAGGTGTAACAGTCCAAAACTGAATTCATAAACTGTGTCATTTCCTTCTTGATGTCCCTCAAAATTTTACACCTAATAGGCTATTGTCATATTATTTGTACATGTATTAGTAATATTTGAAGTAGTAGGGCAGGCTACCTTTTGTATGGCCTGTTTCTAGATACCTCCATTATTAACCAAAGACTCAGTCATCCATTACATGTACTTGCATATAGTTAGCAAATTTATTTTTGTTAAATTTTCATTCACCATTAAACAGGAATTTTCCCATACTGTACTTGTACATGTCAAATTTATAATACAGTATTTGAAATTACATGTAAATGTGTAATGGTGTTTAGTGGTAATTATGTACATTTTACAAGGACGTACATTTTGAGAAAGACTTGCAACTCCATATCAAACTGCATTTAGTGACCTACATGTAATTATTAAACATACGTCTTTGATTTTCACCTGTTTGATCTTTGTGCCAGATTGATTTTTCCATTATACTAAAGATTTTTTTCTTCAAAAAGGCGGTTTGACCAAACAGAGCATTTACACAGTATAACAGACAGGTAAGGTTTGAGTGTTGGGAGGAGCTTGAATTCTGGATTTTTGTTTTTTTTCTTTTTTTTTTCAGAAAATCTGTATTCATTTGAGTCCTGTGAATCTCAAATTCACTTGATTTTTAATGCACATCTACATCATGTATGATCACCCATTCATTTAAAATAACTTTTAGGTAGTTATCAAACTGGCTGTCAGTATGTGTAATACGATATTTTATACTGTACAATGTACATTGTACATGTGTAAAAGTTGAAAAACATGTGTTCTATTATGATTACTTACAAGTTTTATAGTATACATACTACAAACATGTACACTTAAATTCATAGTATGTTGTTTCATGTTTTTTTTTCAAAAACTTGTATTTCAACAATATTGATAAATTTCATGCTGCAAAAAAATCTTTGAAATTTTTGTCTACAGTTGTAGATACATTAATTGTATATCCTCCAACTTTATAAATGCAAAAAATGTAGCTATTGGTGAGCAGAATGACAGGCATTTTTTTCTGCATGTATTGATCAATAATATAGTGAAATAAAAGGCTGTAAATTTTAAAAGAAATTAGCACAAAAAAATCAGGCTGAAAATGGGTAGATTTGGAAGATAATAATGGCTCTAGCGCTACTGCATAGTATTGATGAGACTAGCAAAAACTGTATGGTATTCTCGAGACCTTTACCACTACATATGCTAATAAGGAGACGGCAGGCATAGAATTTCAAGAGCATTAATTTGCATTTTGTTATGTATCACAGTACTTAATAAATTTTCATACAGTGCATATTTATGTGCATTTATTTTTCATATTGATGAATTAGGTCAACAAAAAGTAAAAAATTAGATGATGGAAAACAATTTAAAAAGACTAGGTATGTAATTCTTTCAGGTTGGAGCATGCTTTTTTCTGGTTGCATGTACTTATGCAGTATTGTATTTCTATCGGTGAAAAGTATTTGTATATAAAATTGACAAATTTAGGTAGCACAACAATTCCTGCATCATTATGTTTGTAAACCAATTCAAAATACATATACACTATGTTCACATTAGACAGCACAATGATTATCATTATAATTAGTACTAGGTGTAAATGCAGGCAGCACAACCATGGTACATGTACATTTGTATCTGAAATTTACCAGTACAAAGTATATACAGTACAGAAAGAGTGGTACCGTGACAAATCACCGTGATAGACATGTCCCACTCTGAGAGTGATACTGAATAACTTTTTATCTTTAAGAGATATCTCAATTATTTTTTCTGCATTTTTAGTGGTATAATACACCACTCTAGATCTTAATACAAAAGAGAGTAGGAAATGATCTCAAATAGGAGAAAAGATATTTAGATCCACTCTCAGGGTGGGACACATCTATCACAGTGATTTTTTCACAGTACCACTCTTTCTTTACTGTATGTACATGTAGGCAGTGTTCTCATACATTTACAGTTGAGCTTCTATGGCTCCAACTGCAATAATCAAACACAATATATAGATGTCTGAAATCCTTTTCCTGGACCCTTTATTTGAATTTAAACACTGTTGGATCTCAATACAAATGTAGCTCAAACATCCTTCTATCTCGAACTATTTTCATAGGTCCCTTGGGCATTTGAGCCATCAAAAGTTTGACTGTACATTGTATATGTATTGCAGCAAATCATAATACCTGAAATTTACCAATAAAAAGTATATGTTGGCAATGTTCAGATACTAGTACATAAGGCAGCAGCCAATTACATGTATAATATCTGAAATTTACCAATCAAATTACATGTATAAGGCTATAAAATTTACATACCAGTACATACTGTAAACCGGGAAATTTTCGCAGTAAACTGACATGATTTTAGTGTGCACAGTTTTGAATTCGCGTTGACCATTGACTTCAATATAATGGACAAGTATATTCGTGCCATTTTATTTTAAAGGTTCTATTCCAAACACGAAAATAAAACTGGCACGAAAATTTTCCAGTTTACAGTAAGGCTGCATATCAGGACATCTGAAATTTAGAGATAGAATTTATATGTAGGCAGTGTTCACATACATAAGGAAGTACATTGTATCTGAAATTTAATTACCAATACAAACATGATGTAGGCAAAGGTTACATACATCAGACAGCACATTTATCATATCAGAAATTTACCAACACAAAGTAAATGTAGGCTCTTAACATACATAAGGCAGAATGATCAGGATATCTTAAATTTACCAATACAAAGTACATGTACTGTAGACACAGACACACAGTCTTACTGATCAATTACATAAGGCAGCATAATCAGCACATTTGAAATTTAGAAATACAAAGTACATGTAGGCAATGTTCACATACCATGCTTACATACAGGAGCATGATCAGATATCTGAAATTTACCAATACAAATTACACGTAGGTAATGTTCACATACACAAAGTATCCACATGAAGTAGGAAATATTCACATTTATCACATTTCTGTAGAAACACTCCATCCTGACTAAGTATGATTTTACACATTCTACTAGTATGATTAATGAATATTTTCAATGAATGAGTGGTCTAGAAAAAATTCTCCAACACTATTTTTGAATGCAAGCACGAAACTATCTTTGTCGTGTTTGAATTACTATGTTAATTAGAAAATTCATAGGAATTCTGTCTGATCAGGAACATATAATGACATGAAATTAAATTTACAGGTTTAATATATTCATAGTAACATTGAAATTGGTCTCAGTACTTATATGTGCAGTATTTGTTCTCAACAAAGCTGCAGCAAAATGTATAGATTTACCATTGTCCATCATTCTGTAACAGTTCATGTTGAAGACTGCTTCAGACAATGACTTTATTATTGGTATGTGAGCTAACCTTTATGAGTTACAGATTGAGCTTAATAGAGTTCTATTTTAATTGCACTTTGGATTTAAAGAATTTCATGAAAAGATGTTACACTTTTCTGGACCTTTTGAAGACCCCCTTGATTTTTTTAGTATTTGAGTTATGCTGATGACTTACGGTTCTATTTTTAGTTTGGTCATAGTTCTTTGATTTTTTTATAGCAGTTCCCTTGATCATTGGTTGGCAGGGTCATTTGTGACTATATATCTAGACACATGAATGTTTTCAGAATAAATCATACAATAAAAGGGAAAATTTACGTTTGACCAAATATTTTGAAATATGACAGCATATGTTGTGATTTAGCAGACATTTTTGTCTCACCCACGACAAAAGTTGCAGAAAGCGAGACATAGGCGTGCAAAATATGGCGGATGTGGCGGACGTGTTAACTTTTACTACTAGTAAATGCAGGATATTTTGAAAACCCTTTGATGTAGGAACATCATATTTGGTCCAGTAGTAGTACTTATCAATTGCTACCTGATGGGCATAAAATCAAATGACCTTGACCTCAATTGCGCGGTCCAATGACCATGTTAAGTTTCTCTGATTAGATCCATTTCTCAATAACTGTAAGTGGTAACTCAATGATATTTGGTATACAGGTTGGTCTTGGCTAGTACATGTCAGTCTTGCATATGACTTTTGTCCTTGACCTCAATTTCATGGCCTACTGTCCACATTAAGTTTCTTTGATTAGATCCATTTCTCAATAAATGTAAGTGGTAGGTCAATGATATTTGGAATACAGAATGGTCTTGGCTAGTACATGTCAGTCTGACATATGACTTTTGTCATTGACCTCATTTTCATGGTCTACTGACCATGTTAAGTTTTTCTGATAAGCTCCATTTCTCAATAACAGTAAGTGGTAGGTCAATGATATTTAGTATACAGGTTGGTCTTGGCTAGTACATGTCAGTCTGGCATATGACTTTTGTCCTTGATCTCAATTTCATGGTCTAGTGGCCACGTTAAGTTTCTCTGATTAAGTCCTTTTCTCATTAACTATATGTGGTATGCCAATAATATTTGATATGTAGGTTTGTCCTGTGTAGTACATGTCAGTTTGTCATATGACTTTTGTCCTTGATCTCATTTTCACGGTCTACTGACCATGTGAAGTTTCTCTGATTAAGTCCATTTCTCAATAACTATAAGTGGTAGGTTGATAATATTTAATATGTAGGTTGGTATTTGGTAGTACATATCAGTCTGGCATATGACTTTTGTCCTTGACCTCAATTTCACAGTTTAGTGACAATGTTCAATTTCTCTGATTTAGTCCATTTCTCAATAACTATAAGTGGTAGATCAATAATATTTAATTTGTAGGTTGGTCTTTTTAATACATATTAGTCTGGCATATGACTTTTGTCCTTTACCTCAATTTCACTGTCTAGAGGCCACGATAAGTTTCTCTCATTAAGTTGTTTCTCAACAACTATAAGTGGTAGGTCAATGATATTTAGTATGTAGCTTGGTCTTGGGTAGAACATGTCAGACTGACAGGTCATTTTGTCTTTGACCTCAATTTCATGGTCTAGTGAGGTAAGTTTGTCAGTATCTATTTGTGGTAGGTCAATGATATTTTGTATGTGGGTTGGTCTGGGGTATTATATAATGGCCTGCTATTTGGTTTTTATCAATGAACTAGATGAGCATATTCAGTTTTTCTGATTAGGTCAATTATTTTTTTCACATCAATTCAGATGCCAAGTAGGGATGGGCGAGGCATCTATTAGGGTCTACTCTTAAATATTAAAAATTACAACTATTTTGTGAAACAGTCAGTATAAAATTTGTGCCACTACATAAAAGAAAATAATAAACAAAATCAATTATACAATAGGTGTCATTGTTAGTAGCAAAGATTTTTAAGGTTCATTTATCTACCGGTAGACAGATCTAAAATTTATTAATAATTCTATAAATAATTTTATTATTTTTGTACTGCAAAAATTTAACATTTGGTCATAACTTTTATTTAAGTGAAAAAGAAGATCATAACTTTCATTTAAAGTGAAAAAGAGTGTCCTTAAAAGATAAGTTATTGAAAAGGTATATACATATGTACTTGTAATAAATGTGTCAAGAATCTTATTGTTGTGAAATCAATAAAATAGCTGACCTTATATGTAAATAAATGTACAATATATACATATCACATATATATTTGATGTTAGTGTATTATGTTTGCAAAAGGATTAAAATCTTATTAATATAGACGTATTGGGTCTTATCAGCACTTATGTTTCTACGCTATTATTATTACGTGTGTATGTAAAGGGATCTTGGTTAATATACAATGGTTGCAATTGCTTTCAATAGAAATATTTGCAGACTGTGTGTGTATGTTTGAACAACTGTTAATCAATTTGCACTGGCTCATTTTAAATTCAAAAATTAATACAAGAACCCTTGTCAGTTTCTACATTATATCTAGTATAAATATTTTTCAAAGCTCACTTTTTTATTTTTTAGGGGGAGGTGGTGGTTTTGGGATAAAGTTTATGAAATACATTATTAATTTCAAGTTGAATATTATCTTGATGTATTTGAGAGTTATGTCCCCTTTTGGCCATGTTGTTAATTTATGAAAAAAAAAACATTTACTTTAATCTGAATATTTTTATACATGTCTGTGGTTATTGCATAGCAAATGAATGTCATTAATGTCACAATGTCACAGTCAAGTACCACTCATGTCATAGTCAAGTACCATTCATGTCACAGTGTCACAGTCAAGTATCATTCATGTCACAATGTCACAGTCAAGAACCATTCATGTCACAATGTCACAGTCAAGTACCATTCATGTCACAATGTCACAGTCAAGTACCATTCATGTCACAGTCAAGTACCATTCATGTCACAGTCAAGTACCATTCATGTCACAATCTCACAGTCCAGTACTATTCATATCACAATGTCACAGTCAAGTGCCATTCATGTCACAATGTCACAGTCAAGTATCATTCATGTCACAGTCAAGAACCATTCATTTCACAATGTCACAGTCAAGTAATATTCATGTAATAATGTCACAGTGAAGTATAATTCATGTCACAATGTCACAGTGAAGTATCATTCATGTCACAATGTCACAGTCAAGTACCATTCATGTCACAATTCACAGTCTAGTATCATTCATGTCACCATGTCAGTCAAGTATAGTCATGTCAAAATGTCACATTCTAGTATAATTCATATCACAATGTCACAGTCAAGTATCATTTATGTCACAATGTGACAGTGAAGTACCATTCATGTCACAATGTCACAGTCAAATATCATTCATGTGACAATGTCACAGTCAAGTACCATTCACGTCACAATGTCACAGTCAAGTATCATTCATGTCACAATGTCACAGTCAAATATCATTCATGTCACAATGCACAGTCAAGTACCATTCATTTCACAATGCACAGTCAAGTACCATTCATGTCACAATGTCACAGTCAAGTACCATTCATGTTACAATGTCACAATCAAGTATCATTCATGTCGCAATGCCACAGTCAAGTACCATTCATTTCACAATGTCACAGTCAAGTACCATTCATGTCACAATGTCACAGTCAAGTACCATTCATGTTACAATGTCACAGTCAAATATCATTCATTTCACAATGTCACAGTCAAGTACCATTCATGTCACAATGTCACATTCAAGTACTATTCATGTCACAATGTCACATTTAAGTACCATTCATGTCACAATGTCACAGTCAAGTATCAGTCATGTCATAATGTCACAGTCAAGTATCATTCATGTCACAATGTCACAGTCAAGTACCATTCATGTCACAATTCACAGTCTAGTATCATTCATGTCACAATGTCAGTCAAGTATAGTCATGTCAAAATGTCACATTCTAGTATATTCATGTCACAATGTGACAGTCAAGTACCATTTATGTCACAATGTGACAGTCAAGTACCATTCATTTCACAATGTCACAGTCAAATATCATTCATGTGACAATGTCACAGTCAAGTACCATTCATGTCACAATGTCACAGTCAAGTATCATTTATGTCACAATGTCACAGTCAAGTACCATTCATGTCACAGTCAAGTATCATTTATGTCATAATATCACAGTCAAGTATAATTCATGTCACAATGTCACAGTGAAGTATTATTCATGTCGCAATGTCACAGTTAAGTACAATTCAAGTCACAATGTCACAGTCAAGTGCCATTCATGTCACAATGTCACAGTCAAGTATAATTCATGTCACAATGTCACAGTCAAGTACCATCCATGTCACAATGTCACAGTCAAGAACCATTCATGTCACAATGTCACAGTCAAGTATCATTCATGTCAAAATGTCACAGTCAAGTATCCTTCATGTCACAATGTCACAGTCAAGTACCATTCATTTCGCAATGTCACAGTCAAGTAATATTCATGTGACAATGTTACAGTCAAGTACCATTCATGTCACAATGTCACAGTCAAATATCATTCATGTCACAATGTCACAGTCAAGTACCATTCATGTCACAATGTCACAGTCAAGTATTATTCATGTCACAATGTCACAGTCAAGTATCAGTCATGTCATAATGTCACAGTCAAGTATAATTCATGTCACAATTTCAGATAAGTATCATTCATGTCACAATGTCACAGTCAAGTACCATTCATGTTGCAATGTCACAGTCAAGTACATTCATGTCACAATGTCACAGTCAAGTACCATTCATGTCGCAATGTCACAGTCAAGTATCATTCATATCGCAATGTCACAGTCAAGTATCATTTATATCGCAATGTCACAGTTAAGTATCATTCATGTCCTTACATTTCTTTATTAAAAAACTGAATGTTGTAGAAGATTTTTTTCTCCAATGATATGTGAAGTTTAAATCGGATCTGACCTGTTTTATAAATTCTCATATTCAACATATTGTTGAATAAAGTGCCATGATATTTCCCACCAAATTTATTCGGAATACAATTCTCAGTGCTTATCATCCATCATTAGAGAGGAAGATTACACTGCTTTATCCAGATTATTAACTTATTTTATCCACTCTCGAGAGTAAATTTAAAAATTTTAAATGCTTGACAATCTTCGCAATCAGAATTTTAAGATTTAACTATCTCTAGTGAATAAAATTTGGTAATGAATTGGATCTTGTGATGTAATCTATATTTTTTGCTTTATTTGTTGAAGATTATTAGAAAATATTTCTTTTATGATTTCAGGTCCAGATCACTTCCATTTAGACAACCAGAGTATTCTGGTAAGTAAAGACCAAAATTACCTGCAGGAATATGCAAGTCAAGCAAGGGAAAGGGAAAAAAGCATAATTCAAAAGTTCAACATATAGATATCACTGTCTGTAATTACAAGCACGGGGCATGATGTCAAAAATTACTACCCATTCATATAGATGACAACTTAAAACAACAGACTCATTCCAGCAGCACGTCTATATGTACATTACTATTATCTAAATTTATGTAAATTCTAAAACCGAAGGATTAACTCCCACCATCGTAGTTTTGTCCTTA
>MJUU01035614.1:31965-43046 GCA_002080025.1 Modiolus philippinarum | reverse complement strand
TCATGTTCATTTACTCCATATCCTTTCGTAAAATATGTACCTCTATATAGGAAGTGACACTATGTGTTGGTAATTATATGTGTGCTTTAATTGTATGATAGAAAAATGTGAACCCAAAAACATGTATACAGTTTCTCTTCCATCAAGTGATACCAGTATGTGAATAAGTGTACCACATTTCTGGTAGATAAAACTAGTTGTCATCAGATCCCTATGACAGAACTTATATCTATTTAATGCTGAAATGTATGTTAATAGAAAACAACTCCCAACTTTATTTAATCTATAAAGTCTTTGTTTGTATGTCTTACATGTATATCTGGTCCCAGATCAGTACAGTTTACTTAATATATTAGTACAACCGTCTCTTTAATCAATGCACACTGAATCAGAGATTAATATGCCCATTAAAGTTTAAATACATTTCATAAGACATGCTTCGAAGAATTTACTTTATAGTCAAACCTCCTAATTAAATCGTATTCAAAGTTTGGAATTAATTACCTTTATTAATTAATATTCATTGAAGAGAAGTGAATCTAAGAATATTATATATATTGTATTTGAAAAATCAAATGTTGAAAGTTATACCAGGGATTTTTAATCAGTGTTTATTTTATGTATATATTGTTCAAACTGATGGAATTTAATAAAATCAGAGCTGATTATATAAACTAGTATTCATCCATGAAAACTTCAAATAAAAAGGGGGATGTTTGATATTATTAGATGTATTGATTAGGAATAGAAATCAATTTGGTATGTGAGGAAATTATTAATAAGCTTTATATATGATATCTTTATTGGCAAAAAGATAAATTTCACTATGTCATGGCTGCTGGATAGATGGAAATATTTCGAGTCTAGTAAGTATATATGGTCATTGTAGTGTTAGATCAACCTTTTCATATGACATAATCCTTTTACTTGCTGAAGCCTTTTTAGGCTTTTTTAGATAGGATAGTGTAATAATGAAATCTATTGACGCCTCAGTTAGTAAGATACCTTAATAATAGGTTCTCATATATCAAAGCATACTTTCAGATTTGCCTGAGCTACTTGAACTTGCCCTAGCTCAAGTTGACTTCAAGATGAAGAACAGCCATAAATTCCCTTTACTATAAATCAGTTGCTTATTATTTGCTCGTCTTATGACAAATGTATTATGGTATACCGATGTCTTGATGTCTATCAATTTCATATGTCACACTTAGACTTGAAAACCCTTGAGTCAGTTGCCTTTTAACTTTGTACAGTTATTGGATATAATAGTCTTACAACCTGTATACATTTTGGTGATTTTTTTTTATTTTCTTGCAAGAGTTGTAGGATTTTAATCATCAATTTTACTTCAATGCAAAGTACTCTGACTTGACAACCCAACAGGGAATTGACTTCAAACATTGCATAGCTATTTGTGATGATGCTTTCATGATCTGTATACTTTTTCGAGAAAATTTAATTTTTCTTGCAAGAGTTATGGGACCTAATAGATTTAAGACAATGTTTCACGTATTGTACATTAATTTGGCAACCTTTGTCAATTCTCTTTAAATGTCAAGGTATAACGATCTCAAGATCTGTTTAATTTTTGTCTTGCCAGAATTATAGGACTTTATTCAGCAATTTATGGCAATTTTTCATGAATCACACTCTTCCTGATTAACCCCTTGATCATGCAGTTCACATTTAACTTTGCAGAGTTATTCGTTCAAGAGATATTAAACTTGATTAGCCATTTTTAAATTTTTTTCAAACTGGTATTCTAAATTGTGAACTCCTTGTCTAAATCACAACTTTAAAGGGCATAGCTACTCTTTACAAGCTGTCATTGGTCCAAATATGCTTTGAAAGAATATGTCAGAAAACTTGGATTTGACAGCTTTCAGACTGTAGACGCAAATCTTGTTCGAGAGAATTCTTTAAAAATTATCATTACTTTATTTACATATATATAATCTAAAAACTATAGGAACGAATGAAGTTCTTTTTTATCTTTCTTGCAGAAGATGAGAGTAAACTTTTGGACGAGATCACAACAAATATGGCTACAGCCAGGATGAGGATGAGAGATCCATTTGGTGGAGGTTTACCAAAACTAGACACCACTCGTAGTTTAATGTCCAATCACAACACTCCAAGAATGTCCAATACATCTTCATTAGGTATATATTTTACAATGGTAACTGGTTCAGGTTACTGTTACTGTTACTTTATTGTGTCCATGGTATAAGTGTGATTTTCAGTTCTGTTCAATGCTTTTCCTGGAAAGTTTTTATTACAATCATATTACAATTCTGAGTCATACACCAAGTCGTCATACATTAACAGGGTATAATATTGTGTAGCTTGCATCATGTGCATATATAGAGATTACAATCTGTTGTTCTGTATCCTCTGTCTGTATGTTTATCAACACCTTAATTAGTAAGTCTAATTTCTTCTGAACTTTCAGGATATCTACCCAGTAGTTCACATAATTAAGTTTTGTACCTGATACTCCAAATGTTGATTTTCTCATGATTGAAGAATATCACAAAACCATAAAAAACTAATTTTTTAATGATTAACCCCTTCATAACTAATTTCAACCTTACTTTCAGAATATTTTGTTCACATGATGAAGTTAAGCACCTTATACTTGAAATAGAGATTTTTAACCAAATTTAAAGCTTTGTCAAGCTAAGAATTGCTCATTTGTAGATTAGGCAACACATGTATACCATTGAACACATCCATCAATTGAAAAACAGCACTAACTACTGTGAAAGTGCTATTGTTCGTGGGGTTCCAATTTTCGTGGATTTCGTGGTTCATCAAAAACACGAAATTAAGTTCCCAATGAAATGCGTTTTTCCCTAGAGTTTTAATGCAAAAAATTCGAAACCATGAATTTAAGTACCCACGAAATAGTGATTTTTATGAAAACAACGAAAATTGATGTCCACGAATAAAAGTGCTTTCACAGTACTTAGGTTTTTGAAAGTGTCTCTGACTTACAGAACTCTCTTATTTTATCTACTATTATGCATCAGAAAATTTTGCACACTCAGACCCCCACTTTTCTTTCCAAAATATGATTGTGTACATCTTAAATAGACTTCTTACAAAATTTGATGAAATTCCTAATATTCCTTCATTGTATTTGAAAGGTTTATTGCCTTAATGCAAAGGGAATGAAAAGTCTTGAAAAGTTCGTTTCCTGCAAAGAATTTCAGTCTCTTTTATCTCAAAAACTGGAGCATTGACCTATCAATATTTTTTTATTGAAATTATTATGATCAATGTTCTAGTTAATAAAAATATATAACTGAAAACCTTGATATTATAAACTTGAGGAGTGATCATTCTTTTTATGCCCCGCCTACAAAGTAGGAGGGGTATATAGTTTTCGGGTACGTTGTCCCTACGTACGTACATCCCTAATGCTCAGGTTAAGGTTTAGGTTGAAGGAGGTTTGGTATCTTGATGAAACTTTGTATGCAGATAGACCATAACCTGAAATGCAACATTTTGGAAGCAAACAGATGCTATGACCTCAAGGTCATGGGTCATTGACTTTGAATATTTAATATTATACTACAGGTTAAGGTTTAGGTTGAAGGTAGTTTACCTTGAAGGAGGTTTAATATCGTGATGAAACTTTTTATACAGATACACCATGACATGAACTGCAACATTTTGGAAGCAAACAGATGCTATGACCTCAAGGTCATGGATCATTGACTTTGAATATTAGGAGTGAATATTTGATATTGCACTACATGTTAAGGTTTAGGTTGAAGGTAGTTTACCTTGAAGGAGGTTTGGTATCTTGATGAAACCTTGTATGCAGATACCCGGTGACATTAACAGCAACATTTTGGGAGCAAACAGATGATATGACCTCAAGGTCATGGGTCATTGACTTTGAATATTAGGAGTGAATATTTGATATTGTGCTACAGGTTAAGGATTAGGTTTAAGGTAGTTTACCTTGAAGGAGGTTTGATATCTTGATGAAACTTTGTATACAGACACACCATGACATGAACTGCAACATTTTGGAAGCAAACAGATGCTATGACCTCAAGGTCATGGATCATTGACTTTGAATATTAGGACTGAATATTTGATATTGTACTACAGGTTAAGGTTTAAGTTGAAGGTAGTTTACCTTGAAGGAGGTTTGATATCTTGAAACTTTGTATGCAGATAGACCATAACCTGAAATGCAACATTTTGGAAGCAAACAGATGCTATGACCTCAAGGTCATGGGTCATTGACTTTGAATATTAGGAAGATATTTGATATTGTACTACAGGTTAAGGTTTAGGTAGTTTACCTTGAAGGAGGTTTGATATCTTGATGACACTTTGTATACAGATAGATCATAACGGGAACTGCAACATTTTGGATGGAAACAGATGCTGTGACTTCAAGGTCATGGGTCATTGCATTACAAAAAAATCTTATATTCTTACTCTTTTAATAATGTATGATTATTAGCGGGGCATATAGTGTCCATTGACACAGATTCACTTGTTTAAAATTAAAAAATTAAGAATATTACATTCCACCTAATTTACATCTTTTTAAATTAAGCAAAAATGTTTGTATTTTTAAAAGTTTTTTTTATGGTGTGCTCGTAATAAAGAAATACTTTATTGGAAAAGCATTGATCTGAAAAGTCCACCATTGGAATTAGAAATACAGTATTTAAGATGGGGTGATGGATTTGATGTGATTTGTTGCTGAAGAGGGGATAGTAACCAATATGATTCTGTTTTTAGCAAGTTTTACCATAAACCATGAAAGCATTTGCATTTAACTGGTAAAGTATTAGAGAAAATCAATGTAACCAGCATTCTCAAACTATTATCAGAGGCTGAGTTCACAGTTGAGGACTGGAAATATATAAGGGTTGGCAAATAAGAGGTCTTTACTGAACTTTAAGCCTAAAACTGTACAATTCAACATTAAATGAAAACTTTTGATTGATATGGAGTGTCAGAAAGCACAGGGAAAACAGTCTATGAAACCACGTCAAATGTACAAGAAGATACACAAAACCAAAAAAATTGAGAATTGTTACATTTGAAAAATTGTTAACCCCCCATTCACCTTACATAACAAAAAAAAGAAAGAAAAGAAAACAATGGTAAACATTGAATTGTAAAATTTAAAACATGTTAGTTTTTTTTATTATGTGTTTGGTTGAGTTGTGAAGTGTGACTGTTTAATAACTATGGCAATGGGATAAACTGTTTGTTTAAGAAATATTTTTGTAATGGTTATTGTAGAACGGCCACCAAGTGCTTCCTATGATTATAATAGTTATGATATGCATAATGTGCATAATCATAATACATTTCTTACAGGTAAGTGCAGCGTGCTAGCATAATATATGCATGTCAGCATAACAATTTCTAACAAGCATATATCAGATATTATTTAATACTATTCTTTTGTTTTATTATTACCTCTTCTAACCTTATAATTCACATTGATATATTTTAACATGCTACTGTTAAGATTGAATTTCTTGAATTATGTTGAAGTTTATCCATTTCCTGCTTTATGAGGACATAATTTTTCCTTCTCTATTTTATAGAATAAAAGCTTTTGTTTTTAAGTACTTTAGTTTATAGCGCAGCTTTGTAGTTTAGGATTTTGTGTTCTGTTTGTTTGTTATTGAAGTAAATTTTGACTACTTATATCTCTTGCCATATTGACATCTTAGAATAAATTCACAAACTATTATGTTTTATATTCTAGAGAACAGACACCAAAAGTGTTCTTCAAGGCTGAGTTCAAAATAATCATAGTAAAAATTGAAACAAATCTTCTTGCAAATAACCTCAGCTGAGTTGAAAAACATGGACAGTATTTGAAATTTATATGATACATTCCATGAACATTGATTGGTAAAAAATACCACATGCTGAACATATATATTCCTTTTTCGGTAGACTTGGAAATATTTCTGTGGCATGCCGTGTAAGGCTTCACAGTTAAAAGGTCAATACGTTTGTAGAAGTTTTCATATGTTTACTAGACTTTTGGCAGCATATAAAGATAACACAGTCTGATAGTGACTGAATATGGTAAATATGCCATCAGTAATTATAATATCAGGGTTTTAGGTACATGTACACTCTCGTCCAATAGAAAATTTATTGACTGTGTATATACCATATAAGGTCACTAACAGACTGTATAATATATAATAGTATGGAACCTAATTTTGAAAATGACATGAAAACATATTTTCATTTGTAAAATATATTTCAAACACTTTCATCACAATTTGACAGACTGCTACAATGTTTCTATTTCACAAATGAGAATAGATATCTTTGGGTAGATCCAGAGTTTATTACTGGACTGGCTAACACTGACTGTGACAAAACTGGACTTTTCACTGGCAATGTGACAGGTGCCACACGTGGAGCAGATCATGCTTACCCTTCCGGAGCATCTGATGATACCTCAGTTTTTGTAGGGTTTCACACTGCTAGTGCTTTAGCTATGTGGCGTTCTTGTTCATTTTTTATTGTTTATTTGTTTTGTCTTTGTCAAACTGTCTCAATTAGTGTTGGATATGAATTGCCATGTTTTTGGATTTATGATTATAGAATTCCCTCTTTCCTCATCCTTGCTTCGGTATTCGTTTGCCGATGTATTTGGCTTACAAGCATTCTAGATAGTTTATAGGCTTATAGCCATGCTGTTTTCCTTTCTATTGGTGAGTGAAGTTTCAATATTCAATGTACATATATATACATTGTATTCTTTTTTTCACCATATAATCAGTATCCAACTATACTCTTGTATTTTCTTTTTTCCTACTATACAAATATAACATGTAAATCTATTGCTAACTGACATTACAGCATACACTAACAATTTACCCAATGTAATATTTATAGTAAGTGAAACATTACATACTACATGTACGCAGTTCCATATCAAAACTCAATATCTTTTTTTATACATTCACATTCCACTTTATACATGAACATGTACATGAAAATAATACAAAAACAAAAACATTTTATTAACAGAAATATTTATTAATTTATATTTTGTCAGTGCCAAAGGAGTTCTTTAAGTTGTATTTTTTTGGAAATAAACTTACCGGTAACAAGTATCAGTTGTCTTCTATATTTAGATTTATGAACAGACTGATAACATTCAGAACTACCCTAAAAATATCAAGAAATAACCAATAAAGACCACAGAAGAACGGAATCACATCAAGAAATTGAACTGTCTTTAATAGGTCCTAGAACCTTTTGTTGCATTTTTGTTCAAGATAAATTTTATTGATAACAGCCGCATAAAGTGGATCTAGGAGGTTGTCAATTTCACAAAATCTCATAAATTTTGCTTAATTTTCATTTTTCAACTGTGGGGAAAACAGTTCTATACAGCCTAAAGGCTGATTTACACGGCCATACAAGTTGCATGCGTCTTGAAGCATGATACAAATAATACCATATAAACTATTCATTTTTTGTGTAGCATGTGATTTTTTGAAGTTGCACAATACACAATTTTGGATAACACATGTTTTATTTCGTGATACAAGTTGCATGTATCTTATATTTTAACCAATGAAAATTGTATAAGATAGGTCAGAAAAGGTTAACAGAGTTGCATGCAACTTTTACACACCGTGTAAACATAAATGTATCATGCTGCAAAAGTTGCATGCTTCAAGATGCATGCGACTTTTAATACTGTGTAAACGTTTATGTAACATGATACAAAAGTTGCATGCATCAAGACGCATGCCACTTGTATCACAATGTAAATGGGCCTTAAGTTTTCAGTGATTCTTGTGTCTTACCCAACAATCCTTTCCCATTTTCAAGTTCTTTTTTTTTCTAACGATCTTGAATCATGCTTACACAGGGCCAATCCTGCTTACAGCTTTACATCCATTGACACATGTGGCTATATGAACTTAGTAGGGTTTTGCTACTTAGAAGTAAAATTAGATGTGTTTGAACAATCTCCGTACACTACAAATATACAAATAGGAGTAATTTATTGAAATGTCAGAGGGTGATTATGAAACAATGATCAAGTATGATTTTACTATTGATTTTTACCATGTGTTTATTTTGCTTATTTTGTTCTTTTTTGAAAAAAAGGATGAAAGTGAATACTCTACAACTGAACACTGTCAATATTTCCTTTACGTAAATTACAAAATATAAGTGTTCTTGAACAAGACACTCAGGGGCAGAGAAACAGAACTTTTTGTGTAAATGATATTGAAAGAGATTTTTTGTTTTTCTGTTGTCATATTATTTGAATATCTTTGTTTTAGTGTTAAGGACCATGATGTTACAGTAAAATGTTTTATTTTTTTCAATAAGAAAATAAACTTGAAAACTGCAGTTTCATATACAATATGTAGTCAGTGAAATGTTTTATCTTTATTAACAAATTTTTAATTTCCCCTTTTCTTTCTTTCATTTTAAGCACCAAGTGATCATGATCTAATGTCAGCCATGATGAACAGAATTTCCTTGTTAGAACAAAGAGTGAACCATCAAAGCAAAGAGATTACAGAAAAAGTAAGTCAGTCAACGAAGTTTAGGGGGTATATAGGAATCAATCTGTCTGTCTGTCTGTCTGTCTGTCCACACAGCTTGTAAGAGCAACTCCTCTTAAACCACTGGAAGGATTTTGATGAAACCTTACACAAAGGAAGGACACTGTATGATGTGCATGCAGAAATATAATTACAAATGTTTTGTCAGAAATCAGGAAGGGGAGATAATTCGACTGTCTTTTCATTGATTCTGTCTACACAGATTACCCCGTAAGCACATCCCCTCTAAAACCACTGGAACGATTTTGATGAAACTTTACACAAAGGAAGGAAACTATATGGAGATGTGCATGCAAGAATTTGATAATTGTCTGAAACCAGGAGGGGGAGATAATTTGACTTTGATTTTTCATTGATTCCATCTACACAGATTATCCCGTAAGCGCAACTACTCTTAAACCATTTGAAGGATTATTATGACACTATACACAAAGGAAGGACACTATATAGAGATGTGCATGAAGGAATATAGTTATTGTCTGAAACCAATTTAATTGATTTTCCATTTGAACCTTCAAAATGCTTAAAAATGCTTCATTCCAATCTCTAAAAATGTGTGTGTCATACAGCTTGAATGACTATTATATATTGAGGGGTTAGATCTTCTGTTTTATATTTTCAGGATAAAAAGATAAAAATTTTAGAAGAAAAACTTCAAATAGTTCAGACTGCTAGGTCACATGATACCTCAGGTAAAGTCTATCGTCTAGGTCACATGATACCTCAGGTAAAGTCTATCGTCTAGGTCACATGATACCGCAGGTGAAAGGGTGCAGTGCACAGTTTTTTCCAACGTCACTTAAGTAAACAGTGGTGTGAAACCATCCCCCACTGGAGGATTTGTTTTTCTTTGCAAATATGGATTGTTATATACCGAAACAATGCTCTTGATGTGGACTTTACTTTGAAATAAAAATAAATATGATACCATTTTCTACTAGTGAAAACAATGGTATACAAACATTGACAAATAAATGTTCTCAGTGCTTCAAAAATACCAAAACAAACCATTTTTACCAATTCAAAACAACATTTTTTGTGGATATATGGCATTCAAACTTGTTTTATTCACTTTTTTACCTTTTTGGGCCCATTTAGGGCTTGCTATATGGTGTGAGGTTCATCACTGTGTTGAAGACCGTACGGTGACCCCTAGATGATTTGTTTTGGGTCTTTTTAACCTTGATATGGGATGTTGTCTCCTTGACATTTACCCCATTTCCTTTTTTTTCATATTTGTATCCCTCTAAAGAACAGAACATGAGTGTTCTAAAAATTGGACTTTGAATGGGGTTGATCGGCTCCGAAGAAAGTTATTTTTCCTCAAAGTACAGGTTAAAAATGTGCACTTTTCACAGAATGCAAATATGGAGTTGTCTCCCCTTCATTGTTTACTTTTAAAATAATCCTAATTAATTCTAAATTTTTATTTGTGGCATCTAAAATTAAAGATGGGCATAATGCCTACCAAATGAGCATATAAAACTTGATTTTTATCTGTTCAAACTGATAAATAATATAGTAATACATAAAACCAGGAGTACACACTGCGATAAGTACCCTAGTCAAATTTATGAAACTGTGGCCTGCTCACAAATCTATCGTCTAGGTCACATGATACCTCAGGTAAAGTCTATTGTCTAGGTCACATGATACCTGCAGTTAAGTCTGATGTCTAGGTCACATGATACCTCAGGTAAAGTCTGTTGTCTAGGTCACATTATACCTCAGGTGAGACTATTGTCTAGGTTACATGCTACCTCAGGTAAAGTCTGTTGTCTAGGTCACATGATACCTCAGGTGAAGTCTGTTGTCTAGGTCACATGATACCTGCAGTTAAGTCTGTTGTCTAGGTTACATGATACCTCAGGTAAAGTCTGTTGCCTAGGTCACATAATACCTCAGGTGAAGTCTATTGTCTAGGTTACTTGATATCTCAGGTAAAAGCTATTGTCTAGGTCACATGATACCTCAGGTAAAGTCTGTTGTCTAGGTCACATGATACCTCATGTAAAGTCTATTGTCTAGGTCACATGATATCTCAGGTAAAGTCTATCGTATAGGACACATGATACCTCAGGTAAAGTCTATTGTCTAGGTCACATGATATCTCAGGTAAAGTCTCTCGTCTAGGATACATGATACCTCAGGTAAAGTCTATTGTCTAGGTCACATGATACCTCAGGTAAAGTCTTTCGTCTAGGTCACATGATACCTCAGATAAAGTCTATTATATAGGTCACATGATACCTCGGGTAAAGTCTATTGTCTAGGTCACATGATACTTGTGGTCAAGTCTGTCATCATAGATTTCAACCCATTGATCTATATAAAACTTTGTATGATTATTATGAATTGTTATAACCATCAGTAATGTCAGTTATTATATGTGTGAACTAAGTGTCTGTTCAATGACATAATTTATATAAAACCAGAAATAGGGTGAACACCTGCAAAGACATTTGTAAGGGT
>MJUU01035614.1:8171-22425 GCA_002080025.1 Modiolus philippinarum | reverse complement strand
TTTTAACATTGGACCCTATGGAATATACATTCAAAGATCCTCTTCTCAGAAACTACTAGTCCAATTAGAACCAAAATAAGCCACAATGGTCCCACGATGGTGCTTAGGTGGTCCCATCCAAAAAATGTATCTGGCAGGTCTGTACCTCATCCAAGATGGCCACCATCTGGAACATAGTTTTTACATTGGCCTTATTGATTTTAAGGGGAACCTCTGCCCAAATTTTTGAATTTTTATTTGAATTGTGGTCTGAATGTTTTAATTTCAGCAATATGTATTACCTTGATAATAAGGGGAACCCCTGCCCAAATTTTTTTTGAATAGTGTTCTGTTATGGGTTGTAATGGATAGTGGATCTTTGGGTTGCCATGGAAACCAAACAAGAATACTGTAATTTAAGAAAAAAAAAAGTATTCTACTAATTTTCCTATTGGAAATGCCTTTTATCTATATCAGCCATGGTTCAGGTGAGCGATACAGGCTCTTGAGAGCCTCTTGTTTATTGACCAATGGTCTCTTTGAATATTGGTTTACAGGTCAATAAAAATGTGTATTCACCTCTGCAAAAGGTCATAGTTGCCATTATTGTATAACATTACATGAAATTTTAAGATTGAGATATACTTCACTCTAGAAACACATGAACTTTTTATAGTCATGATTATATCCATCTTTCATCTGCTGCAATAAAGTAATGAATTATCTATTTATCTTTAACTACAGTTGCCTGATCCAGTAGATTTAGCATTATATGCCAATGGTATAATGATGTACAGTGGTCCATTCAGACCCTTTACTGACCCCCAGACACAGCATTTGATAAAAGACATGTTAGATGGATATTTTCCATCAGAATTACAGACTAGATACCCAGATGGTATACCTTTTGTTGTGAGTATATCAAATCAGGATATTTTACAAATAATTGTGCTGGTGAAATTTTGTAATCATCTGTCAATTCTAAGGGGCCTCAAAAGTGTCCTACAGATACAGACACTTAATAACAAAATACAGAAATTACTGTAAATTTTGTTTGTGCAGGTGGCCATTTCGGTCAATTATGTCAGTACAAATCAGATCAAAACATTTGGAAGACTATATATCAAAGGATGTATTGAAGCTGGAAGAGAACAAATAACCAATAGGATCTAAATGGAGAGCCAAAATCAGCTATGGACAGAACTTTACATAAAGGAGATGCTCCTTAGTTTAAACTAATTTTTCTTAAATTTAGATATTGCAAATTTCCAAATAAAATGGTTTCCCTGTCAGTACAAGAGTACTGACTACTGGGTTGGTGAATATCCTCAGGGTAAATAATATCAAATATATTCAATTATTTAAAGTTTCACAAAAATGTTTTCTTCATTGCAGGTAAAAGATTTTAGACATACACATTTTGAAGTGAAAAAACCACTAGCAGCATTTAAAGGAGTAGGACAGACACTAGGTGGCACTACGAAACCATCTAGACTGGTTGCCACTTCACTTGACAAAGCTTCCCAGAGGTCTGATACACCAGAAATGTCAGAAAATCCAATGTCTGTTACAGTTACTCATAAACATCCAGGTATATAGACACATCAGAAAATCTAATGTCTGTTACAGTTACTCACAAACATCCAGGTAAAAACATCAGAAAATACAATGTCTGTCACAGTTACTCATATAGATCTGGGGAAAAACATCAGAAAATTCAATCTCTGTGACCTTTACTCACAAACATTCAGGTGAAAACAAAAAAACATCTAATGTCTGTGAGTTACTCACAAACATCCAGGTAAGAACAACACTGCTCTTCAATATCAAGTTCCGTTTGACGTGACGGTACAAGTAGGAGTATGCTTAGCATGACAACACATGCAACTTCTTGTATCTATTCAATTTATTTGAAAGTCAAGTGATCAGTGGTGTGCCAATTCCCCAAATTTGCTTCCATCTTGCTGCTTTCATTGTTGGTATGTGTATTTTCGTCCAGCAATCTTTTATATCTTTCTTTAAAACTGTATTTCTGGTTTGTTAGATTGATAGCTCTAAAAAATGATAAAAGCATTTTTGATAAACACAGTGATGAAAAACTGTTGTATTGTGTATCCTTTAGTGTGCATCACACATGGGATGGTAGATATTTATAGTTTTCATAAGAATTGTATTGATGGATATCAACTAGAGTTATGTAATTTCAAAATATAATAAACCAGCCTTTGGTGAGTTTTTTATTTGTAATTACATAATGAGAGTTGATATCCAGTGATATACAATTCTTTCGAGTCACTAAAACTATTTCTCTTATGATTTTCAAAAATAAATGCAGTGAATTTTTAGTGCCGAACTGCTGTTGTGTATCAAATTACAACGCCATTGCTAGGCAACGTTAATCAAGTCCAATGAGATCTTACAGTGGTCCAATAGAAAAGTGGAAAAGTGATAGCACATCACAAATGATGCGTTATTCTTGGTGCTCGACTAATGAAATTCCTGTACAAGCAATACAACAAGTTCATATCTAACTCCAGCTTCAAAGTCTCGTTGTGTGCTACAAATAACTATTAATGCAAGGAATAGATAATGAGCGTGCATCATAAAAGAATGTTAATTTAAGGTTTACTTTCTCATTTATCTCTCTCAATTCTGCTTGAAATAGTTCAGGAGGTGCCCCTATTGAGACCCTCTTTATGCCTAAGTACCTAAGGAGTTCCAGTTGATGGTATACATTCTGTTTAACCGAGGATATACTGTTGAAGTACTTTTATTTGTGGACATCAATTTTCGTGGTTTTCATAGGAATTACTAATTCGTGGGCACTCAAATTCGTGTTCACTTAAATTCGTGTTTTCGAATTTGTATGCATTAAAACTCTATGTAACAAATGCATTTCGTTGCGAACTTAATTTCAAGGTTTTAGGGAACCACGAAATCCACGAAAATTGGAACCCCACGAACAAAAGTACTTTCACAGTAATCCCAAGAACTTCCACCTCACACAATATATCACAATCATATAATGCAAAAAAAAGGTTAATGATTAAATATAAAAACAATTGATTATAGTTGTCATTTTCATTATTATTCAGGAAAAAAATTATCAACAGAACAGTTCCTGAACAAGCTACCAAAATCTGTAGTTAAGGGAGGAAAAGTGTTAGACATTAGGAACTCTGTTGGGGAACATCTAACGGTAAGTAATCCATTGAAAATCTTACTGTGTAAATATTTTGGCTACATTGGGTATGATAGATGTTTATTAACACTTAAACTGAACAGGAAAAATAAGACCTGAAGAATTGTAGAATGTTGACCTCTTTATCAAAAATGGCACCTTTTATAGGTGCTTTCATACAGTATATTTCAGTAGTTAGACCAAGTATTCTTAGTTTTTACAGAGAGCCATGGAATAATGGCTTTGGACTGTCCAAAATTCAATACAGAAGAAATTTCATATTCATGGAATATTTTTAAGACTTCTCTTCACTGACAAATTTGTTGAACAAAAAATTTATGGACATTGTGACGGTCATAATGTTTGTGATGCGCAACATGCAAAAAGCATGACTTGACACCCAAAATTTACAATATGAATATACATCAAATTTCAGCAAAATGCATATGTAGAGTGGGTTCATCATATTCACTATGAATGTGAAGTTTAGTTAAGGGAATCTAATCTGAAAGTACTAAATATGCAAAAGATGAATGAAGTCCCATAACTTCAGTCTGAAAAAAAATCAAAGGAAACAGTGAAACTGTACAATCCCTTTTCCTAAGTTAATTTTGGCATTAGTATTTTTTTCTTTCAGCTCTTTCATTGTTTTGATTTTTGTATTCAAAATGTTTGGTTTTTATCTATAAGTTGATAAAATAGCAATTTCAGTCCTTAATTTTCCTAAAATTTAAATATAAGTTCGGTATGGAATTACTTGACAGACAGGAGCATTTTACACTATTTACTCTGCTGAGTATTTTAAGTAAATTATCAGGAGTTTATAAGTCATAGAGATAAGTATGACAAAACTTACAAACAAATAGTTATTGGGATAAAAAGGACTGGGTAAGGAACAAAGATTGCAAATTCTCACATTTGAGACAAACCAGTACCTATTTTTAGCTGTTTGAGATATGCTTGTCTCAAACCATGTGTGAGATAAGAATTTCACGTGAGGAAATACATTATGACGTTATCGATGTCATAGCAAGTTGCTTAGACATGGCCCACATCAACTATAGTCTGATATTTCTTGATCTTGTACTTTCAATGGTGTTAGATTGTATTACTCTTCGGAACTGTCTTTACATGTGGAATTTTCAAATGTGTAAAACCTGAGTGATCATATGTTTTGCCAAAATGGTGGAATTATACCACAGAGACACCTTACTATGATATGATAAATACAAAAATATGTAAGATTTCAGCAAAATGTAAGACGTCCTCTGGTTTATCCATTAAAATACATGTATAAGATTTCAATAGGAGCCTTTGTTTTCTTTTTCTTATATTTTTAAAAGGCAAGCAAAGAAGCTTTCTCATAAATATTTACAAAAAATTCTAGTTTCCCTTAGGAAACATGGTCTTAACTTTTAAAAAATATACAGGAGTTTAATTTAAATTTAATTTAAAGAATTTTGTCACGTAAAATTAAACTTCTTATATCTCATAAACTTTTTGACAGTTAAATTACACTTAACTTGATTATTGATTTAATAATTGAATGTTGGCTTCTCTAAGAACTGTAATCCCAAGAATATTTTTATGAGATATTGTTTGTTGGAAGGGTATATTGTCCTCATCCCTGTCTGTCTGTCTGCAAAAAGTAAGATAAGATAAGTATGAATTCAGTATATCAAATTTTACAAAAAATACCACAACCTCTGAAGGGTTTTAACTTCTTCATACCATAAAACAACATTGCATATTATAACACAAATTACTTTTCTCATTTGCGAAGGTAATTGGATAAACACCAAACAATATAGTGAGAGTCCACCATACTTAGATCTGTTCATATTTAAGGGGAGATAATTAAGTAATTAATAGAATATACAGTTGCATCATTCACATAGCTGGTCAATGCAGTATAATACATTAACAAATTGGTTATATTACAGGGAAACAAGGGAGAGAAGCAATCCGTAACAGTAGTAGAAACAGATACAGTGAATGAATTAAAGAAAAGGTATGTTCTTTTGTTTTATTCTGCTATTGGATAGAAGGAGGTCATGTGTCATTCTTTATTCTGTGTTCATTCCCATGAGTAATATGAAAAAAATGAAAAGCAATACTGTAAAAAAAGAAAGAAAAATGGATAATAGGAAACATCTTAAATAGCTGAAAATTATTATTACATGCTACAATATGCCTTGGAACTACAGAGGAAAAACACAAGAAAAATACCGAAGTTGCTGTGAATTTAGTTTCTGCATATGTGCATTTCCACAATTTATGTCTCTTCAGTGCAGATAAAATCTTAACTTTAGGAAGACCATAAACTCAGAGATATTTAAAAACTGATAAAGAACAAACAACCAATATCATCTAAATGTAAAGCCAAAATCAGCTAAGGACAAAGCTTTGCATGAGGGAGATACTCTATAGTTTTCAACAAAATTTACAAAAATTAAGACATTGTAAGGTTTCAAATAGAATCTGCTTTCAGGTCAGCATTGAAGTACTGAATACTTGGCTGGTAAATACCCTCGGGGACTAATAATCCACCAACAGAGGCATCAACCCAGTGGTAAAAAATAACTAAATACCAAAGTTGCTGTGAATTTATTTTCTGCATATGCGCATTTTCGACAACTTATGTCTCTCCAGTGCAGATAAAATCTAAACTTTAGGAAGACCATAAACTCAAAGATGTTTAAAAATTGATAGAGAACAAATAATCAATATCATCTAAATGTAAAGCCAAAATCAGCTAAAGACTGTTAAATGGGTTCCAATTTTCATGGATTTGAATTTTTGTGGTTCACTAAAACCTCAAAATTAAGTTCCCATCGAAATGCATTCTTTCCATAAAGTTTTATTGTATGGAATTTGAATCCACAGATATAAGTTACTACAAAAAAGTGATATTTATGATAGCCCAAAAAATTGATGTCCACCAATAAAAGTACTTCCACAGTATTTGTATCATTAAAGTACATTTGTATCTATTTACCTTTCAAAGATCACAAAATTAACACTTGGTTACTTGCCAATATATTTTAAAAAAATTCAGGTTTCTGGAATGTGCCATAATGGTGCTATTGGTGTTCTGACTACATTGTGGATTTGAGTTTCACTGTCTTCCAATCAATATTATCATTACAAACATAAAAGTAAATTACAATTGGAATGTCATGAAAAATAATATTATTATTGATAAGCATTACTTAAATTACAGGTTAGAGATTGAAGAATCAGAACGACCTTTGACACCTAGAAATATTACAACTCTTAGAATTAAGTCAGAAACAGGGAACCAGACATATATATTGAAGATGAAGTTTAATGAAACAATAGGAGACCTGAGGAAATATTTAGATATACAAAGGTAAAGGTCAAGGATACCATAATGTCAGCAAGAAACAGATTTATTTCTGTTGCATTTTTTTTACGTTATTAAAATCACTAATGGCCTATATGAGTTAGTTTATCATGAAAGTACCTTTTCATAGTTGATATTTGTTAACTATCCAATGTTAATCTACACAAAAAATTCAATATCTTAGCAATTGTGTTTTTATACTGTGTTAATCTGTAACTCTTTTTATAATGTCTTTTACTCTCCATTATATATTCCAGATATGCACCATGCATTTTATTCTTCTAAAATTTCAATTTTACAAATTTTTAGACTTTTTAAAAAGAGTTTGAGTGTATATTACTATAGACATACATACAAACCTACATAAATGTCACTTCATGAGAATTTGGTTGGCAAAAAAGGACCTTTCAACCTGACAACATGTAAAGTGTGGTGTTTCAAAAATCCTGTATCACACTATATAGGTCAAGTGGTGGATTTTTTTCAGATTTATTTTAATTTAATTTTTCAGTAACAAGTTGAATAAACTAGGGAAAATGTTGCAACAACAACCCAAAAATCACATGAATAAATATTGAATGTACATACAAAAACATATTATAGTACCACATTTAACAAAACTCACACTGTTTTGCAACCTGTTTATGGCCCCTAAAATAAAGAAATTTTTAGACACAATTTTTCACTCTGATACTGAAATCACCCTTGCTAGATTTTAACTGAAGATGTATTCTGTGGTGAGTTCACTTGAAATACATTCTGATTTGCTGTGGTTAATATATTGAACATAGAAATGTAATTGGAAAAACAAGTTGTTTTTATTCCTATATAAAACATTTTGAAACTTATGTGTACATTTTAACCTGAATGATTTCCAAACTTCATAGATATTTGCTAAATTGTAATCACTACAGGTTTTCTAAAAGAATTCCAGATGTTTTTAAGTTAATTCAATGCATATGTGAAGTTACATAAAAAGAAGTGAAGAACAAACTGTTTGTTTTAAACTTGAAACAGACATTTGCTGTGTTGTGTGTCTGTTCATGTTTTGTGTATGCTATACCTCTTTTGACAATTTTTTTTTTTTTTCAGGACTAAAGGAGAATCAGAATATAAAATAGTTTCAGCATACCCTAACAAAACACATGATGACAATACAAAGACATTAGAAGCTAGTGGTTTAATACCTAATGCTGTTTTACATCTCCGTCCAAAGAAAGGTTCAACATCTTGATAATTGCCAATTATTTGCCATCAATTGTTTACTAATTCTGTTGTGTTGTATACCTATTTTTATTTCTTGAATAGAAATATAGAATCTTACACCAGTGAAAGTACAAGATCAAGAAATTTTAAAGGGTAAGATTTCAAGACTTGTCAGAGCATTTAAATCTTACCCAAGTTAAAACATGCATTTTCAACTGTGTTTGATAATAGTTCTAAAAAAATAAATTCTTCACCACCAAACAGTACTTATCATTGGTCATTTCTAAGTGAAGTTAATGATGCATATAAAGTTGCATTTTAATTTTTCATCTTGTACACGTGGTACAAGACCAGACTTTCTGATACCCCAGAAAAATAGATCTTTTCATGAAAATTGTTATCTGTTAAATTTTTGCTATGGTCTTTGAAGTAAGGGGACAAAGTCTTGTCTGTCTGTGGGTCCATAGGTTCATCAGTTAGCATATGGATGACATGTATCTTTCAAGCCAAAATGATTAATAGAATCTTGTTTTTATACCCCCGCAAACAAAGTTTTGGGGTATATAGGAATCACCCTGTCTGTCTGTCCGTCTTTCCAAACTTTTTGTAAGCGCAACTCCTCTTAAACCACTTGAAAGATTTTGATGAAACTTTATACAAAGGAAGGACACTATATGGAGATGTGCATGAAGGAATATAATTGTTATCCGAAACCAGGAAGGGGAGATAATTTGACTTCTCCTTGATTCCCTATGTATTGGTTACCTCGTAAGCGCAACTCCTCTTAAACCACTGGAAGGATTTTGATGAAACTTTACATAAAGGAAGGACACTATATCAAGATGAGCATGAAGGAATATAATTATTGTCCGAAACCAGGAAGGTGAGATAATTTTATTTTGACTTTTCTTTGATTTCCTTTGTATGGGTTACCTTGTAAGCTCCTCTTTAACTACTTGAAGGATTTTTAAAAAAATTTACACAAAGGAAGGACACTTTATGGAGATGTGCATGAAGGGATATAATTATTGTCCAAACCAGGAAGGGGAGGTAATTTGAATGGGACTTTTCTTGATCCCTTTTGCAATGATTTTTTTTGGACATTTTTTCTAAGAAATAATTTAAGGTGTAGATATGAAATCAAGCTGGGGGAGTGACACACTTTTTGTTGTATTCCTCTGGAAAAGTTGTTTTCAAAGTGTTTTAAATGAAATTTCTCTAACGCTTATGATTTTTGTGTAAAATATCAAAAAGCAAAAGATAAGAGTTGAAATTTATTTTTGTCTGATTTTGGCAGTATTTTCACTGGCACCCTTATGAAAAGATCTTTCCTGAAGATTATATCATTGTGTCCATACTTGTATTGTGTCCATACCTGTATTGTGTCCACACACACTTGGATTTGCACTTACCATATAGATTCAGGATTCAATGAGCGGGGGAGGTTTATTTGGCTGCCATTTGGCGACAGCTCTTGTTCTTCATTGTTTGTCTTTACTTTTGGAACATATGAAGTAAAATCTTGTTTTTCTTCATTGTTTGTCTTTACTTTTAGTATAATTACCCCTCATCCTATCATTCATTGTTATTTATAATGCTGAACTTGGCTTAAAATGTTGTGTTATAACAAAGTTTTACTGTAACTTTGGTGTTAAGGATATGTATGAAGGGTTTCATGTCTCAATTCTAATAATACAAATGAAAGATTTATACATGTTCACAGATAAAATTAGTACATTATTGAAATTTGTTATGAGCATAATAAAACTGCAAAAATACATATCAACCAGCACTGTTGAGCTAAAAATATAAAACTACAGGTTATAATGTAAAAAGTTTAATAAATTGTATAGGTTGATAGATTTTACCTTTTTTGTGTGATTTTTATTGATAGTGAGGGTAGGTATAGGGATATCTTTCAAAGACCTATGAGTAATAAAATATCATATCATTTGAACAAGAAATTAGAATTTAACTTACATGATTTTTTTCAGTTTTTAGTTTTGAGCTGATGGGACATCCTATAAATAAAAAACAGGCAACAAATTCCACAAAAATTACCTTGTACCATCCTCATAAATATGTTCAGAAAGTTATATTGTCTCTTAATATAAAAAAAAACATATTTTTGTTCCCATGGAATAGACCTCTGTCACTTTCTTTTATTATTAAATAATCTATACAGAACAATGCCAAGCACTTGTAATATAAATTTAGAGCAATAACATCAAAAACCTGTGTACAAAGTTTTATTATTTTGCTCATTTTGTAGTGTTTGTATTTAATGTAATAGTACTGTGATATTTTTTTTTAAAAGTTATTGATCTATTTTTTATGATATATGTGTTTAATTACTGTGTTTAACAAACACAAAAAATCTGCTGAATTCATACACTGATTTTCTATCAGTATAGTTTTATGTTGTTGGTACTGTTTTTGTGAAAGAGAGATAGAATTTTAATTATGCATACATATTATTTTGAAATTTTCATTATTTAACTGTCATTGTTAATTTACTTCTGTTTGATTTTTAGTTGTAGAAATATAGTGCAATTTTTAAATATATGGTAAATTGTCTCCCTTTAAAATGTGTTTCAATTTTATTTTTTGATTATCTCCCTTCTTCTAAAACATTTTCTGCAATATAAGTGTAAATTGATTTCATTATTAAGTTTCACTTTCCAGTGATTTTTATTATTATGAATCAGGAAAACCTTGGCATCTTTATGTTATTCGTCAAACATTATAATTGCATTTTTTTTCTGTATGCACATACATGCACATAATTCATTGTATTGTTCTTGAATGTTGTGATGGAAAAAAAAACAATTAGATATATAATCTATTTGCATGGATTTATAATTTATTATAAATCATTTCTGATTGATTTTGACAGGAAATTAATTAGTTATGAATATTTCATAACCAATTTTGAATATTTAATATCTAGTTTCCATGTTTTAGAATGGGGTGTATTATAAGAAAATAAAAAGGTACTGCACTACATGAACTATACCTTATAACAAAGTAATTAATCAGTTGTTCAGCATACAGTAAACCAAAATAATGTACAATTTGATATGACACAAAAAAAACACTTGTATTGTTTTGAGAAATTTGTTTCTGCCCTTGTTTTATCGTTAGATTCCATGTAATGTAAGATCTATTTGAGGCAGAGTTGTAGTGAAGCCTTGAATTCAAACATTTTCCCCAGGGCATTTGTATTTAGATAAGATCCGGATACAGTGTTAATTTATATGAAAAAATGCTTCCATCAAAACTTTGTATTAATTCATCTACAAAAATTTAATTGCTGTTTTCCTGAAAGTCCACACAATGTTGTTGTTCAGTCATAGCATTTCCATATGAAGTCTATGCTGTATTTGGTAATTTTTTTTCTCTCTTATAAAAGATAATGTTTTTATACCCCCGCTTGAAAAGTTGGGGTATATGCTGATGGGGTTGTCCGTCCGCCATCCGTCCGTCCACCATCCGTCCGTCCATTACACCTGAGGGTACCCATCTCTTATCCGCTACTCCTCCTGAACCACTGAAGAGATTTTTGAGGAAACTTTAACACAGTCTTTATAACATAATGTAGATGTGCACCTCCTATTTCAGAATTTGATTTGATTGATTCTTGGGTTTTCCCGTAGCAAAACATGGACTTGGCCATTACATTACAAGTAGGTAAACATCTTTTATCCGCTACTCCTCCTGAACCACTGAGTAGATTTTTTCATGAAACTTTTACACAGTTTTTGTGACATAATGTAGATGTGCACCTCCTATTTCAGTATTTGTTTTGATTGATTTTGAATATCTGGAATCAAATTGGGTTGTGGGGGTATTTATTAGTGAGCTGTGCTCACAGTTTTTCTAGCTTTTTTTATTTCAAATCTTCTATACCACCTCGAGATACTCAAATTGTAATTGGATATGATTTGTGTCAAGTCAGAAGTAATTAAAGTGACTTTACCATTGTTGTTGTAATAAAATGGTGTTATTGTCAAGGATTAACCTCTCTGATAATAAATATTCTTTCTTTCTGTAACATACTTTATGTGTTTGTGATTTTCTATTGAGTCAATTTTTTCTCCTTAATATTGCAGCTGTAAACCAACTGTTTTTTAATGACATTTTTGGGGAATTAAATTGGGGAGAAAAACTCTCAAAATTTAAGAACATGTGTTGTCATAGTATTAATTTAAATGCAAATTTATTTAGTGCTAAAATGATTTGAAATAAAGTTTATCTGCTGCAAGGAGATCAAGAAAATTAGTTGGTTAACATGACTTTATTTCAATACAGAATTTTTAGTCCTTTTCATTATATTTTGCTTATTTTTTTTTCTAACAATATTATGGAATATCTAGTCATTATCACAATGTCCATACAACTTGCACTCTCATCAGTATTGCACCCCTATAGTGCTACATGTAGTAGTTTTAAAATGTATTGGTCAAATGAGTGGGTGGGGTAAGGGCCTTATTTGGTCTCTAAAAAGATCATTTAAATTCACAATATTTTTGTTGAAATGTTCTATGGATATAGGTTAACAGTTAACAGGAAGACTACTCAAGTATTGATGTATGATTACAGAGTTTCGGTGTGTAGAAAAATGGGATAAATTGCACATTTTGTCGAAAAAATGACAAATTTGACCAATTTTGACTACTTTTTCTTATGAGGAAACATAGAGCGCATGCAAGAACCACAAAAATATTTATATGGGAGGTCTAACGCATCTGTACTAACAAGCGGTAAATTATCTAATTGGTTTTTGAATGCGCTCTATATTTCCGATTGGGAAAACCGTTCGAAAATGTCAAATTCCTTGTATTTCTATGAAAACGTTCAAAAGTAGCTTAAACATGACGTCAGAACTGTACCTACTGTGAGGTCATGGGTTCTAAATTTCGTATTATTTCCCTTAGTAGGATCTGAACTTTCAAACGAACAAAAAAGGAAATATTCAGGCGCAATTTAAACAAGAGTTGTCAGAAGACAACATAGCTCGCCGGGGATTCCAGTAACCTCAATGCACAATAATTCAAAGTACTAAAAAGCTTTCTTCACAAGAAAGTTACATATCAAATATAAAATACCCTATCACTAAACAACTTAATTCTAGAAGCAAAGTTAAAAGTTTAAAAAAAAAATTGCCCTCAGGGCAAGGTCAAGGTCAAAATGTCTACAAATATGGTACCATAAGAAAGCTCTCATCAAAAGAACGTCACATACCAAATATGAACACCCTACCACTAGGCAACTTAATTCTAGAAACAAAGTTAAAGTTTTTAAAAAATTGCCCTCAGGGCAAGGTCAAAAGGTCTACAAATATGGTATCACAAGAAAGCTCTCACCATAAAGAAGTTACATACAAAATATAAACACCCTACCACTAAAGGCCTACCTTCTAGAGGCAAGGTTAAAGTTTTTTACAAATTGCCCTCAGGGCAAGGTCAAGGTCAAAATGTCTACAAGTATGGTACCAGAAGAAAGCTCTCACCATAAAGAAGTTACATACCAAATATGAACACCCTACCACTAAAAGCCTACCTTCTAGAAGCAAGGTTAAAGTTTTTCAAAAATTGCCCTTAGGGCAAGGTCAAGGTCAAAATGTCTACAAATATGGTACCTTTAGAAAGCTCTCATCATAAGGAAGTTACATACCAAATATGAACACCCTACCACTAAAAGCTTCCTTCTAGAAGCAAGGTTAAAGTTTATTTAAAACTTGCCCTAAGGGCATGGTCAAGGTCAAAATGTCTACAAATATGGTACCATTAGAAAGGTCTCATCATAAGGAAGTTACATACCAAATATGAACACCCTAGCACTAAAAGCCTACCTTCTAGAGGCAAGGTTAAAGTTTTTTAAATCTTGCCCTAAGGGCATGGTCAAGGTCAAAATGTCTACAAGTATGGTACCAAAAGAAAGCTCTCATCACAAGGATGTCACATACCAAATATCAACATCCTAGTTCTTCAGGTCTCCATTCCACAAGCCAGGTTAAAGTTTTGCTGACGCCGACGACGCCGACGCCGGGGTGATGACAATAGCTCTCCGGACATTCGTTCGGGTGAGCTAGAAATCGCCGAAATTTAGGGCCAAATCAGCCCCTTATCACACCTTGTCCTTTACAGTTATTTGCGGAAAGCATGTTGAAGATTTCCCCATTAAGAGTTTGAGTGAAGTTCTAAATCTCAAGATGGTCAATATTTTTGTCCAGAATTTCAGAAACTGTATGTCCATTGAAATCCTCCATTATGGAACTGATAATTATGAATATATTAGATTTTATGGGATTGTGCATTTCTGGCATTTATCCCATATTCTTGTAAGAGATTTTTATTCATCTTTCCACTTGAACATTCTATAAAATTAATTTTTTTCTATACGTTTCAATGTTCAATGTAGTTCTTTTTATTTGTATGTGTTTCTATTTGAAAATGAAAGAACCCAAATATCCATTTTAAGCTAACCTTGCTATAGCTGAGGTGAGCTCTTGACATTAC
>MJUU01035613.1:112490-123221 GCA_002080025.1 Modiolus philippinarum | reverse complement strand
ATCAATCAAATCATGTAAATAACTAGGACTATGTTTATAAATAATTCTAAACGTTTCAATTGCAATAGTTTTTAATCGTCGAACTTTTACAGATGGTAGTTTTGATTTTTCAAGAAGACATTCATATGAACTACTGTAGCCTTTTCATAAAAGACCTACAGTTTCTGAATTTTTTTCCATTTTTTAGAACTTTTTCACTGCAATATTACCATGTTCCTAAGCAGTTATAGAAATTAGAAACGATAAATGAGAAGTCTTTTTTTGGTCTTCCAAGTTCTGTTATTATTTTTCCAAATTGTTTTAATATTGTCAACCGTATAGATACCTTTTTACAGATTTCAGTGATATCATTATCAAAATTCAAATTTTTTATCAATTGTTACACCAAAAGGTTTAACATTATCTTCACATTTAATTTCTGTGCCATTAAGATTAAAGGTTATATAAAAGTTATTTGACTCTTATTTGTGTTGGGGCCAATAACTATTGCTTCAAACGCATCAGGATTAGCTTTCATCATATTTAATGAAAACCACTTTATCAAATTAAGCCTATCTATGTCAAATTATTTTTTTTATCAGTTTCCACTGTGGAATCACAACACGTTAAGGTATTATCATCAGCATAGCTATATATGGTACTATAATTAACAAAATAAACAATGTCATTAATAAAAACATTAATAGAATGGGTTTAAGAACTGACTATTGGGTCACCCCTTTATACAAATAATACAAATCACTAAAACAATTTCCTATTTTAATTCGCTCTTCAGGCTATTTCCCAGATAACTTTCTAATAATTTTGTTAGTTTTCGAAAGCCCACTTGTTTTGAGTTTAAGTAATAGTAAATGATGGGGTAATTTGAAATATCCATTAAAATAGCAGCTATAAATTCTCCAATCTTCTATTATTTTTAATGAAGTAGTTTGACAGCTGAATTTTGCTCTAAATACCGAAAGTGAAGGGTTAAATAATTTTCAATAAAATCCATTAACTTATAGTGTGTTGCTTTTTCATATTTTTTAATATAGTAGGTAAAACGCTTACTGGTCTGTAATTACTTTTATCTAAAATATTATTCGTTTTAAATGATCAAGTAAATTTTTGAACAGCTTTAAGATCATTAGGAAAAGGGATTTTTCAATTGTTTTATTTAATACATCCTTTATGGGATTAACTATTATTGTTGGGCTGATTTTTAAATTTAAGAGAAATGCCATCGCAACCAGTAGTTTTCTGATATTTAACTTAAAACAACGGCAGTAGAATACCGAAGGAACAAGGGAAGCGATGACTACAAAAATCGAAGCCCAAAGACACGGCAAAAACGGTAACAGATAAAAACAAAGACAAAACAAGGACGTGAGACAGCCACAATGCACGGAAATAAAAAGATAACATAAAGAACTAAGGCACTCATAGTGTGAACTCCTATGAAAACCGGGAGTGACATCAGGTGCCCCGGAAGGGTTAAATAAATATTTAGTTGTTTATTAACAAATTCTTCAGTTATTTGTTTAAACTTGAATTCTCATTTTCCTAACCGATTTTTTATCAATCATTACGATTCACAAGCCCAATAGTCAGACTTGTCTGACATGAAAATTTTACCTTGCGTATTATTGAAATTTACTGTTTTTATCAAAATTCTAACCACATAAAAATACTGAGGCTTCATTCCGTGTATTCCACTCGGTAGATGTCCTTGGTACTGGATTTGGCTTCCTATTTCGATATTTTTTGAAATGAGTACTTCTTTTTGGACCACATTTGGATTATGGTTTTCCATATTATTTGATCTTAATGCTGCTGATAAGAGGTTACTCCTTGAAACACGTGTATAGCATAAAGAAATTTACTGTTTTTATGCAACTTCGGTATATTTTTTATATTTATCACCAATATCTTAGCAACATTTCTTAAGAAATCATTTGTAATTCCTGAATATTCTTTTTGGTTGTTTAGGATTTTATCATCTTCTTGTAGAATAATAGTTTTATTGGTTTTGACAACCTTATTTGATAGAAATAACTAAATACCGATCACTGTGAATTTACTTTCTGCATATGCGCATTTCGACAACTTATGTCTCATCAGTGCAGATAAAATCTAAACGTTTGGAAGACCATAAACTCAAAGATGTTTAAAAACTGATAGAGAACAAATAACCAAAGTGATCTAAATTTAAAGCCAAAATCAGCTAAGGACAGAGCTTTGCATGAGAGAGATACTCCTTAGTTTTCAATACAATTTACAAAATTTTAGATATTGGAAGGTTTCAAAAATAATCGGCTTTCGGGTCAGCACCGAAGTACTGACTACTGGGCTGGTGAATACCCTCGGGGAGTAACAGTCCACCACCAGTGGCATCGACCCAGTGGTAACAAATAACTAAATACCGATCACTGTGAATTTACTTTCTGCATATGCGCATTTCGACAATTTATGTCTCATCAGTGCAGATAAAATCTAAACGTTTGGAAGACCATAAACTAACCGATTTTTTGGTTTTTTGGTTTTCTTGGGCAGAAAAAGAAATATGTCGATTAAGGCACCTTACGGTTCTTTCAAAAAGCAAAGTCCTTACAAATTTATTGTTTTAATCAATTACCCAATTCCTTTGAGATCTATATCTTTCCTTTGAGATCTATATCTTCCCTAATTTTATCCCATTTATACCGAAGATATTTTTTATGGTACATTCTTTTTTATATAAAGTATTACTGAATTCCTTGTTCATATACTGTACTGGGGATACAAGGTTTTCTCTCCTTGGTTGGTATATTTTCATCAATCACCTCTATAAATAGTGTTTGAAATAACTAAATAGATAAAGTTACTGCGAATTTACTTTCTGCATTGCACATTTCGACAAATTATGTCTTCTCAGTGCAGATTAATTCTAAACGTTTGGAAGACCATAAAATCAAGTATGTTAATTAAACATTTTCCCATCCCTTACATGTTCATCATCTAAGGGGACGATCATTTGATTTTCAGGTGAGGGCTTGGGCGATTTTACCTCGAAAAATTAATTATATTGATGAAAATTTCGAACAAATTAATTATTTTCACCAAATGTCACATCAAATTTGCAACAAAAAAAAATGATTCTTTAAATCAAAATTAAATTATTTATTTACGTGAGAAGTAGGATCAGAATATTTATTTTCACTGGCACCAAGTTTAAATTGTTCATTTACAAAATCGTCACCCCTTTATACAAATAATACAAATCACTAAAACAATTTTCTATTTTAATTCGCTGTTCAGGCTATTTCCCAGATAACTTTCTAATAATTTTGTTAGTTTTCGAAAGTCAACTTGTTTTGAGTTTAAGTTATAGTAAATTATGAGGTAATTTGAAATATCCATTAAAATAGCAGCTATAAATTCTCCAATCTTCTATTATTTTTAATAAAGTAGTTTGACAGCAGAATTTTGCTCTAAATACCGAAAGTGAAGGGTTAAATAATTTTCCATAAAATCCATTAACTTATAGTGTGTTGCTCTTTCATATCTTTTGATATAGTAGGTAAAACACTTACTGGTCTGTAATTACTTTTATCTGAAATATTATTCGCATTAAATAATCAGGAAAATTTTTGAACAGCTTTAAGATCATTAGGAAAAGGGATTTTTCAATTGTTTTATTTAATACATCCTTTATGGGATTAACTATTATTGTTGGGCTGATTTTTAAATTTAAGAGAAATGCCATTGCAACCAGTAGTTTTCTGATATTTAACTTAAATAAATATATTTATTTGTTTATTAACAAATTCTTCAGTTATTTGTTTAAGCTTGAAATCTCATTTTCATAACCGATTTTTTATCAATCATTACGATTCACAAGCCCAATAGTCAGACTCGTCTGACATGAAAATTACCTTGCGTATTATTGAAATTTACTGTTTTTATCAAAATTCTAACAACATAAAAATACTGAGGCTTCATTCCGTGTATTCCACTCGGTAGATGTCCTTGGTACTGGATTTGGCTTCCTATTTCGATATTTTTGGAAATGAGTACTTCTGTTTGGACCACATTTGGATTATGGTTTTCCATATTATTTGATCTTAATGCTGCTGATAAGAGGTTACTCCTTGAAACACGTGTATAGCATAACGAAATTTACTGTTTTTATGCAAATTCGGTATATTTTTATTTTTATCACCAATATTTTAGCAACATTTCTTAAAAAATCATTTGTAATTCCTGAATATTCTTTTTGGTTGTTTAGGATTTTATCATCTTCTTGTAGAATAAAAGCTTTATTGGTTTTGACAACCTTATTTGATAGAAATGGTTTTCTAGGGCAGAAAAAGAAATATGTCGATTAAGGCACCTTACGGTTCTTTCAAAAGGCTAAGTCCTTTCAAATTTATTTTTTTAATCAATTACCCAATTCCTTTGAGATCTATATCTTCCCTAATTTTATCCCATTTATACCGAAGATATTTTTTATGGTACATTCTTTTTTATATAAAGTATTACTGAATTCTTTGTTCATATACTGTACTGGGGATACAAGGTTTTCTTTCCTTGGTTGGTATATTTTCATCACCTCTATAAATAGTGTTTGAAATAACTAAATAGATAAAGTTACTGCGAATGTACTTTCTGCATTGCACATTTCGACAACTTATGTCTTCTCAGTGCAGATTAATTCTAAACGTTTGGAAGACCATAAAATCAAATATGTTAATTAAACATTTCCCCATCCCTTACATGTTCATCATCTAAGGGGACGATCATTTGATTTTCAGGTGAGGGCTTGGGCGATTTTGCCTCGAAAAATTATTTATATTGATTAAAATTTCGAACAAATGAATTATTTTCACCAAATGTCACATCAAATTTGCAACAAAAAAAATGATTCTTTAAATCAAAATTAGATCATTTATTCACGTGACAAGTAGGATCAGAATATTTATTTTCACTGGCACCAAGTTTAAATTGTTCATTTACAAAATCNGTACGAAAATCAAATGGTCGTCCCCTAGGTACAAGACGATCCCTAGCATAGGATAAGCGGAGTTCATTGCAACATGTTGTAAATAACTAACAAATAACAAAATACCGAAGTTACTGTGAATTTATTTTCTGCATATGTTTTAAATGTCCAATAAGGCCCAATTGATATCAATTATGATTTTGATGAGCCTTTATCGCTCAGCAAGACATGACTGACAACTATACAGACCACATAACGTAAAAATTAAAGGATCTCATTTTCAAGTAAAATTATGTTGATTTATTCAAATTGAAATATATTTCCTGTGGGCAACCATTTTGGATATGGTGAAGACTTAATAGACATCTCTTTTTTTGAAGAGGACTAACTAAAGACTATTTGGATATCCAATAGGCTATTAGTTTCAGAGGACAATATCTTTGAATGTGTTTTCCCTCAAGGTCAAAATGTTATCTAAGTTCCCCAATGTTGGATGAGATGCAGACTTGACTGAAAAAATTGTTCAAGTGGACCACCAAAGAAGGAATATTGTGACCAAGTTTGGACCCAATTGGCTTTGTTGTGTCAGAGGAAAATATCTTAAATTGCTTTCTCTTAGGTTCTGATGTTAATTTATGTTCCCCGCTGGTGGCTATCTTGGATCTGATGCATGCAGACTTGCAGGACTCATTTTACAAAGGAGGTCAACAAAGGAGTATTGTCACAAAGTTTGGTTCAAATTGGCAAAGTAATATCAGAGGGGTGACGATCTTTGAATGTGGTTTCCCATAGATTACACTGTTAAACTAACTTCCCGGTTGGTGGCCAATTTGGATGAAGTGCGAAATCGGAAAACATAATCCTAGGTCTTTGTTACCAAGTATAGATCCAATAGGCTTTGTTGTTTCAGATTAGAATATCTTTGGATGTTTTTCCATAGGTTCCAATGTAAAGCTATGTTCTTCACTGACGGCCATCTTGGATGTGATATGGGCTAGACAACTTTTAAAGAGGCCCATCAAAGGACATTTCTGACCAAATTTGGTTCTAATTGGCCAAGTAGTTTAAGAGGAGAAGATCTTTGAATGTACTTTCCCATAGGGTATAATGCTAAACTTAGTTCCACGCTGGTGGCCATCGTCGATAAAGTTAGGATTTTCAAGACAGATTTTGAAAGAGGACCAACCGAGGACTATTGTGACCAATTTTTCACCAAATTGGCTCTGTTGTTTTAGAGGGTAGGATCTTTAAATGCTTTCCAATACGGCTCAGTTTGAAACTATGTTCCCTGCTGGCGGCCATGTCAGATGTGATGCAGACTATCTTAAATTTTGAAATATTACACAAAAGGTATACAATTGTGAAAACTTGGAATAACTCCTATATCGGTAGTTGGATTTTCTTCAACATATCCATGTGGTTAGATTTAAATATGCTGAACATTTTGATTAAACAGTTTAAATTAAAAACAGTTTGCGTAACGGGATAAGTTTAACTTATCCCGTTACTCAAACTGTTTTTAATATAAGACAATATGTATAAAATCACGAAAAATTAGATCAATAAAGGGCAATAACTCCTATATGGGTATTCAGAATTTCTGCAAAATTTTCACATTGGTAGAATATGATTTGCATAACATTTTTGCAATTTAAACTTAACCTCTATCTGTTTTCGGTTTTGTCTTTAAAAAGAAACGTCAAAATTTTGAAAATGTTATGGGGAAATGGCAATTAATCTAAAATGGGTCACCAAAGTTTCTTCGAAATTGCAGGGTGGGTAGATCTTGCCATGTCGATAATTTTGGACTTGTCATATTTTTTATATCTGCAACAGTTTCCGAGTTTTTTGCCCAAAACTGCAATTTACCTCTATATTCTACTTTAAGCAATGGTAGCCAAGCACGTTAAAAAAACACAATTTTGAGTGATAATTCAGGTAAAATTTGGTTTAATTGGGCCCAGTGGATTCAGAGCACAAGATTTTGGACAAAAAGGTTTACGACGGACGGACGACGGACGCCAAGTGATGGCAAAAGAGCCAGGTGAGCTAAAACCCATATTTTCAATACAGTCGGTGTAAAGTTTTACCACAACCCGCTCTTTCAGTAGTTGTAGATGAGAACTCACTTTAACCCATCTAGCATAGGAAAGATATATACAAATGTAGTCCAGTCCACATCTTCGGAGGACGAGTTTCAATGCATTCGATTTTTTTTTCATTTACTACTGAAAATGTATTTGCAATTCGGTCATTGAATTTTGGTTAGAGTTATGCTTCTTTGGTCACTTATTATTACCTTGGCTGCACAGCAAAGAAAACCAAGGACTCAAAAGGTATGTAAAGCCGCACGTTTATACATTATTGAAAATTTTGTTAATATTTGCATGACTCTTGTACAATCTTATCAATATTTTATTAACTTCGTAGTTAGAGGGATTAATAAGATTGAATGCAGTTTACAGGCGACGCGTAGCGGAGCCTGTAAACGGATATTTTGACCGTCAAATCAAGATTGACGCCCTCGGGTATTCAAATAATGATACTGTTATTGCTATTCTAATGCAATTAATCGATTTCATATTCTATGTTTAACTCGTGTTTTTGTAACTCTATTAGGAACCAGATTGAAGAGGGAACCTGCTTTGTCAAAGGTTTGTAGATGGTGGAATTGACGGTCGGTTTTGACCAATCAAAACCTCCGTGATATAAATGTTGCATTAGAATTGTACAGTAGGGTGCAGACATAAACTCTCGTCCAAGTTAACTTGGGGAGCAGTCATGAGAACAGTCCTAAGTTAACTTGAAGTTAACTTGGAGCAGTCATAGAATCCTGACTGCTCTGACCAGTGATAGAGCCCTGACTGCTCTGACCATGCAGTAATAGAGCTCTGACCACTCTAACCTGGCATAGAATCCTGACTGCTCTGACCTGTCATAGAGCCCTGACTGCTCTGACCAGTCATGGAGCCCTAACCGCTCTAACCTGTTATAGAATCCTGAATGCTCTGATTAGTCGTATAGCTCAGGTACTATACTATATAATTAGCTATATATAGTCCCTATATAGCTCTAAAACAATACAAGAACCGTGAATACTCAAAATTTAATACAACAATGGATACGTCCCACATTCCCTACCACGCGCACACGATTCACACAACGAACGCACAAATTTTTCACACGCTGAGTGCAATTTTCTTCAATTTTGCCGTAACCATATCAGACTATCAGAAAACAGTCACTTCTATGTACTTGAAAATTGTAATACTGTAAATTTCCGTCATTTTGTAAAATAAACAATTAAATAAATAAATAATCAAAACTGAATAAAAATGAGAGGTGCATATTTCATTCTCACGTTAAAATACAACTTGTTGTAATCTAACCCTGAGACAAAGTCCCAGTAGAACCTTATATATATAAGAAAAAAGCAGATTTTCATCATTCGATATCGATGCCCGCAATACTTCAACTTTCTGTTATTTAACCTAAAATATATAAGAAAAAGCAGATTTTCTTCATTCGATATTATATCGATGCCCGCAATACTTCAACTTTCTGTTATATAAGAAAAATCAGATTTTCTTCATTAAAGAGTATATCGATGCCCGCAATACTTCAACTTTCTGTGATTATAAACCTAAAATATATAACAAAAGGCAGATTTCCTTCATTCGTTATTATATCGATGCCCGCAATACTTAAACTTTCTGTTATTTAACCAAAAATATATAAGAAAAAGCAGATTTTCTTCATTCGATATTATATCGATGCCCGCAATACTTCAACTTTCTGTTATATAAGAAAAATTAGATTTTCTTCATTAAAGAGTATATCGATGCCCGCAATACTTCAACTTTCTGTTATTTAACCTAAAATATATAAGAAAAAGCAGATTTTCTTCATTCGATATTATATCGATGCCCGCAATACTTCAACTTTCTGTTATTTAACCTAAAATATATAACAAAAGGCAGATTTTCTTCATTTGATAATATAACAATGCCCGCAATACTTCAACTTTCTGTTATTTAACCTAAAATATATAACAAAAGGCAGATTTTCTTCATTCGATATTTTATCGATGTCTGCAATACTTCAACTTTCTGTTTTTTAACCTAAAACATATAACTGGCCAGATTTTCTTTATTCGATATTATATCGATGGCCGCAATACTTCAACTTTCTGTTATTTAACCTAAAATATATAACAATTAAGGAAGATTTTTTTCATTCGATATTATATCGATGAGGCAGATTTTCTTCATTCGATATTATATCGATGCCCGCAATACTTCAACTTTCTGTTATTTAACCTAAAATATAAAAGAAAAAGCAGATTTTCTTCATTCGATATTATATCGATGCCCGCAATACTCCAACTTTCTGTTATTTAACCTAAAATATATAACAAAAGGCAGATTTTCTTCATTCGATATGATATCGATGTCCGCAATACTTCAACTTTCTGTTATTTAACCTAAAACATATAACAAAAGGTAGATTTTCTTCACTCCATATGATATCGATGCCCAAAATACTTCAACTTTCTGTTACTTAACCTAAAATATATAAGAAAAAGCAAATTTTCTTCATTCGATATTATATCGATGCCCGCAATACTTCAACTTTCTGTTATTTAACCTAAAATATATAACAAAAGGCAGATTTTCTTCATTCGATATTATATTGATGTCCGCCATTCTTCAACTTACTGTTATTTAACCTAAAATATATAACAAAAGGCAGGTTTCTTCATTCGATATTATATCGATGCCCGCAATACTTCAACCTTCTGTTATTTAACCTAAAATATATAACAAAAGGCAGATTTTCTTCATTCGATATTATATCGATGTCCGCAATACTTCAACATTCTGTTATTTAACCTAAAATATATAAGAAAAGGCAGATATTCTTCATGAATAGTAAATGAGCCCTCTATATGTTAATATATGGTAATATTTTTTAAAGTTGTAAACTTGCAGTTGTAAATATCTATGTTATCTTTCAAAAACAGAAATGAGGGGACGACCAGTTGATTTTCAGGGGCGATATTGTAAATACTAGTAGATAATTTAATCTTGGTCCCAGTATATTAATTAGTCCCAGGTCCCAGAGAAAATAAATAAATATTTTAATCCTACTTGTCGTGGAAATAAATAATTTTTTTGTTCGAAATTGTCATGAAAATAATTTTTCTAGGCAAAGAAAACGGGGAAATATATCTATAAAATGTGGTCTTTTGAATGAAAGTAGTAAACGCACGATACACGCACTCGCTTTAAACGACGAGTGCACACGATACACACGATGAGCGCTAATTTGGGAATGTTGAACGTTTCCATTGCTGTAACATTAAAGCAGTCAGGGCTCTATGACAGGTCAGAGCAGTCAGGATTCTATGACTGGTTAGAGCGGTCAGGGCTCTATGACCAGAACAGGTCAGTGCAGTCAGGGCTCTACGACCAGAACAGGTCAAAGCAGTCAGGATTCTATGACCAAAACAGGTCAGAGCAGTCAGGGCTCTAGAACAGTTCTAAAGTTAACTTAGAGTAGCTTTTATGACTGCTCTATGACTGGTCTAAGTTAACTTGAAAACGGTCCTAAGTTAACTTAGAAGAGCTTTTATGACTGGTTCAAGTTAACTTGGCGAGAGGTTATGTCTGCACCCTACTGTAATTATACTTAGAAAAAAGCTAATGGAACATTAACAGCAGGTTCATTATCACATGAGTCAGAACGATTTTGTACCTGCTTTATCGTTT
>MJUU01035613.1:80383-111884 GCA_002080025.1 Modiolus philippinarum | reverse complement strand
TAAAAGAAACGACCACTCACGTTTTTTGTTGAATATTATTTAAAATTGTTCTCTTTAATTTATTATAACCTTTAACAATACTCGATTCTAATTTTACTTTTGAAAAGAACACTTCCGGTCAAAATTAAGAGAACTTCCGGTTGATAGCATCGAGACATAAATGAGTATGTGCAGAAAGTCCAAAGGATATTTTGTCAAACAAGAAAAACACTAAGTGATTGCAAACAATTTGCCATTTTGAAATAATCGATACCTTAACGAATTTTGGAACACGAGGCTCTCACAAGATTTGGCAGTTTTGACCTCATGGAGAATTTGTTGCAGTGTTACCTTAGACTGAGTGAAAAGAAGACTTTGATTTGTTTAGAAATCATCACTGAGTTATCCGAAATTCATCGAATACAAAAAATTTCGGAAAACGGATGAAGTCATAACGTCAAAACTCCTGAATTCGACCTTGACCTTATTTTTTAGGGAAATTTTTGTGTTTTTTGGATAGGTTACCCATAAGGTATTGGATTTATCAACAAATAATGAAAATTCAATTCCTACCGCCATTGACCTTATGTTGAACTTTGACCACTGTTTAGGAAAATGTCTCTCATTATCATCGATTAAAATTTGTCATAACAAATATGCAAGGAACGAATAAAAATGGTTTTTCTGCGAAGTATACAAAATAATTTTAGTTCTATCACCCCTATCAAAAAATATATTGAGGACCATAGTAGGTGGACGTTTCTTTTGTTGATTAGTAGAGTTAAGACAATGCTCAAAAACTGGCACAGACTTGAAAATTTAGATAGCTCATTTCCAATTTTAAAAGGACCTTACTGTAGTAGAAATCATTCGAGCAATCAAAAGTTCCATCTTGGTACAGTTCAGTTTCATTCATGCATAATGATATAAATGAACCCTTGAACCTTAGGATTGTTGGTACAATAAATGTTCATCGATATGTAAGAAATACATCTTCCAGTATTATGAAAACAATTGGAAGTTTTCACACGCTAAATAGCATACATGGTAAATTATGCAGCAATTCTTCGATTTCCTGTGCACAGCAAAAATTCACAAGATTTTGCACCTCTGCCCATCGCCTTAGAATTGAACTATGACTTTAGCAATGTACTTCTAGACATTGCAGGACATACTACAGGTGCAACTCAGACGAGGTGGGTGATGAGATGCATTTTTTTTTATCATATTCGCATTCAGGCAAGCGAAAATAAATGTTAAACAATATACTACTCATATGTAAAGTTTCTATTCTGTCATTAAATCCAAATGATAAGATGATATGGCTACTTAAGTCAGAAAATGTAGAAATATTGATCTGCAATCTGGTCAAATTAAGTAAAATACAGTCTTGTATTTTATGGAATATAAACTTTCAAAATTTTTTAATGTTTTTTATTCATACATGATCCGTTGAGTGCCATGGAAAATTAATCCTTTGTGCCCTCTGCAGTTTGGTAACAAATATGCTGGCTAAGCTGCATTGGGCACAGGATGGCACGTCTAGTCCTGGAGCCCATTTTACAAGAAATTGTCATTGTTCAGTGTTCAATGTTGTAACAAATGTAAATGAGGAGACAACAGAAAACATCTACAATGGCTGAAGATTACAATCACATGCCACAATCTGCCAAGGAACTACACAGGAAAAACACAAACAAGACAAAAGACAAACTTATACAACGATAAGAATTCGGGACAGCCGGACTTGGTAACGGCACTAGCAAAGGCCAGCGGCAGGGTTACTAGCAAAAGCCAGTGGTAGGGTTAAACCGGTTTATGGGTACCCAAACCTCTCTTTATCTGTCCCGTTTCCCTATAGTATAAAACATACGAATAAAACCCGATACAGGTAGACAACTTACTACATGACCACTATCTTGAAAGGAGAGAGAAAGACAATACGTGATTTTGAGAATTGGGTGTGCTTGCCGCTAAACTGCAAACTTCCCGAAGAGTTGGTCCAAAATCATCGTACATTTCAGTAGACATCGACAGTACCGTATAACGGATGATTTTCGCAGGGTTTTAATTTTCGCGTGTTTTCGCGAATGGACTTAAATCACGAAAATAAATTCCGCGAATCTTTTATGTATCCTTATGAAATATAATGACTAAATACCGAAGTTACTGTGGATTTTGATTCTGCATATGCGCATTTCGACAACTTATGTCTCATCAGTGCAGATTATCAAAGGATATTTGATTATCCGGGAAAATTAAAACGCTTACATTTTCTACTCAAATCCCCGAAATTTGTGCCCGCGAAAATAACCCGCTATACGGTATCAGTGAGAGGCAGCTATGTGTGTAAAATTTTCAGGTCATTGGATCTCAAAGCTAATTTTACAGATGCAAGCATAGTGTCTTGTTGACATCCCCTTTTACGTAAAGAATGTAAGTTACGTCCAAGCTTTTCTGATATTTAATTATTTTCTGGCATTTTTTAACAACAACGTTGTAACAAGAATGAACTACTACAACCATTGGCTAAGTGTCGGTATGTTATAAAGCATGGTCTGTTGGTGTCCAGAGCGCTTGAGTCAATAGTATAAAGCTGATTTTTTTTCTGCTTTGGACACGAGAATAGCATGCTGTAACTTGCAGCTTTTTAAATTAGATATCTGTCCACTTGAGGCTCTATATCTATCACAAATTAGTTGTTTTTTCACAAACCTCGTCTCGGTTGTACCTGATTCTTTTGTTAAATTTAATTATATGTTGTTAAAAAGGAAAGGGATATTAAGTTTAATTTATGTATTAAGGCAAATCATATAATTTTTACTGTGTATGGGTTTTGTGACCCATTTTTATCGATACTATAAGCTCTTCTTCTTTCATATTCCTGTGATTTAGAAATGACTAGTTTATCAGAAGAAATTAAAACTTATTGATAAAGTAATCTGCACTAATATACCATCAGCACAAGAAAATACAATATACTTGTTCTTGAGAGAATTTTCTCATATTGATACATCATCATATTTCAATTTTTTAGATTTTATATCTATTTTATTATGCCCACAGCTAATAATTTTATTATATCTAATTCATTTTATTCTGCCAAGTTTTCTTACTTTTGACTCGATGAGTGCCCTGTGGTTGTTTATATATTGTGATTGTCTTCTGTTGGTCTTTGTGTCGGGCAACGGATGACAGCGATTGTAAGAACACTTTCAACTTTGGTTTTATGGTTGTTGACGACCCCGAATAAATGACATGATGAAAATGGATGTATAGCGTTGCTCGACATTTAGCGACGAATTCAACCAGACCCGGTGCTAGGGGCCGTACTGAAGTTATTGTGAGGTACGAGCAAAGTTCATTGCTCAAGGTCTCATTGTGACTTCAAGCTGAAGAACAACAATAAAACTGTTCTTCCAGTGCTTATTTTTATCATGTGTTTGTAGAGACTTTGTATTATGTGCATTTACTCCATATTCCTTCGAAAATCACTGTACAAACTACTTATTCGACAGTATGGAATCAACTGTGAAATGAATACTACATATACTTGAGAGGTAGGCATTTTGCTGCTGAAAAAGGTGAAGTTTACAATTTGGAAAATTTAACTTATCAAGCATGTCATATAACTTTGATTTCAAACGCTCATCTTTGTCAATATACAAGGTGTATCCGTTAAAGTATTTTCTTTAATTTCAAGTTCATTTGATTAAATATGATTTTAATATTCCTATTGCTATAAATATAAGGTCAATATTGACTATTTATCGTTTATGCTGAAATCAAAAGACTTGTCTGAATGTTTTTGATTTCTATGTGTAAGCCTTGTAAACACTTGAGAGTCAATTTTGGAAAGGATCAACTATAATTGGCACAAAGTTAGTTCCCGTTGGATTCCCTATTGTCTGTTGAAAGACGGGCCTTAAAATTCGACAAATACTGTCGATCATAAATTCTCAAATCTTGATTACGCCAGCCTCAGTGTACTTTTTTGAATCAGTGTGGTTCTTAGCAAATTATGTTTTGTCTTTCCCTATTACTTAAAAAATTTATCTGCAATCTCCATTTTATAGAAGTAACATTTATATTTTGGTCAGAATATATAGTTTTAGTATATGCGTTGGAGTAAAAAAATCAAAAGTTTGAATGCCATGACAAAGGGTGAGACCGGTTGAGGAAAGCATTTTAAGGAGACTTTTGGGAATCCAAATCTGATTTACACCGCTCGTACATGGAGTAGTATTTGTTACAGTAATTTTTCAGACAAACTCTGATTGTGGTTAATAAAGTCGAAAGGAGTTTGAAAAGGGTTAAGTGGTTCATCAGGACACTCTGTAATGAATCTCTGTTTATATGGATTCTTATGAAGTCTTGGTACCCAGTAGATGTAAGGGATTTGATTTTTTTCCTCATCGGCTTTAAAGATGCTTAGCCTGGAATGTTATTTTTAACGACTGTCAAATTCATCATCATACTAATTCGTGTAAAAGAAACAAAAACACCCGCCGATTTGGCTTCTAAAAGTACCTAGTAAAGACACAATGATGCCTTCCAATATAGACAAATCTCATCCTTCAAATCGTGGCCATTTTTACCACAAGGAAATTAGAAAATGGTTCATATGTGAATGAGTATTATCATGGGAAGGCCAAATGGTAATTTGATGTTCATGAATTGGTTTATAATTTTTGTAGCTACATTGCTAAAGCCGAACAAATATCATCTACGTAGTTTTTGACTATTTAAATTTGCAACCAAGTTGCGTATTAAAGCATGAAGACTGTAAGCCCAAGAACCAGCTACAAGATCTAAAAGTACCCATTTGATAGTAACGTAATATACAGATGATTATGCTATGCTGTACACGTGTTTCAAGGAGTAACCTCTCATCAGCAGCATTAGAATCAAATAATAAGGAAAGCCATATTCCACAATTAGAAAAAAGTACTCGTTATTAAAAATATCAAAATAGGAGGCCAAATCATATATACCAAGGGCATGGAATGAAGGCTCAGTATATAAAGTGGGTAAGAATTTTTATAAAAACAGTAATTTTCTATAAAATGCAAGGCAGGATAGGGCACCTACAATTAATTTGGTCAACCAGAGTAGATATTTTCTTTAATACAATGGAAAAGGAGGAACGTTCCAAATTATCAAAAAGAAAAACTACTTGATAATTTTTATTTTACTTGTTATACAATTATGATAGATCATAATTTTTATAGTCCTCAGATATGGAAAATACAACTATTCAAGTTTGCATTGTATTATACATATATATCCTAAGTTTCAACTAGATCATGTTTAAAAAACTGAAATTAAGGAGTCTTAATTAAATAATGAAAAAAAAAAGACAGAGAAAACTACTGGTAACGGTGAGAATTTTTATGCTTTACATGCATTTGCGATTTCACAAAGAAAACTGAACTAATTCATCCTTATTTGTCAGCAAGCAAGCTTTTTATGAAAACAGTAATGTATTCAACACATCTGATATTCATTTCTGACCTTAGCTGTAAATCAAGGCGTACCATCAAATATTGGGGGTAGCAGTCTGTGAAAAAGGTCAGTTTACACATCATTCAAACACTATTATGTAACAATGCTATATAATATGGAACCCAGCATTGAATAGGCTACACAATGGCCAACAGAATAGAAATCCGAACACTTCAACATAATTTGAAACCTCTGGATAAAAAACGATATTTTTCTAAAATTTTGCCTTTCTTACATGTATATTAATCGCTTTACAAATTCAAATTCAATTAAAAAAGACTTTGTCACCAAAAATTACGTGATATCGTCGTTGCTCGAATATTTCAAGCCTCACACTTTTTGTATGTGTGACCGGGAGTGGGGGGGTGTTGGAAGTAATGTATCTTTGTGGGTGCAAACTTAACTTTCCACCAGAAAATCACCGAAAAATTTTCAACCCCCATTCATTTACCAAACGTATGCTTTCTCCGCAATATTTGCTTCTACTCCTAATTACTAGAGCTGAAATAAAAGCTCTTATTATTTTGTGTTATTATTGGTTCATTTGACGTCATATGACGTTCTGAAAATATGGCATTTCCATAAATAGTACATGACGTCCTATATTTGGAAACGTCACTTTTACAACATATTTTATATGGTTACACACTAAACGAAACGTACTAATCAAGACAAGAACAATGTCAATCATTACAAGCAAATACAGCTGAGCAAGCGGTCAGTACATGGATATATAGACCCGATTAGAGCATATTAAACTTGGACTTTGCCCTCTGTCAATATGCTCTAGTCGGGTCTATTAATCCACGTATTGACCTCATCGCTATTTTATTTTTTATAATCTTGCCCCAAACACAAATGGAAATGAAGATCAGCCTGATTAGATTTCAAACTTCTGTAAAATTTTGAATATGATTTGTCATTTGATACCTATATTATAAAAATATTGCTGAAACATCTTCTCCAAAGAGTTTTATACCAAGCTAAACTACTAGCAAATTTTGTAATATGAAAATAAATTTAAACTTCTTATACATGTACTTGTAGTTAATTGTTTCGTGTTAGAAAATTCAGAAATATTAAAATAAGCCAAAATAAATTCATTTCATGAAATACTCAATACATTTTCAACATTACAAGTTGCTACCTGTACATTTATTTTGTGCATGTTTCAACTTGCATGACACTAAAATACTAGTTGTAATCTGTACAAAAAATGAGCAAATATTGATTCCAACTTGTACAATATTTTCATTATTATAAATGATAATCATTTAAAAGGAAAATGGGAAATTAGGAAAAATGTAATAAAAACATTGTTTCAACTCTAGGTGATCTCAGACATACATTTGCAACATACATCTATATTTATGTTATATTTATTCAAAAACATTGAGATACTTCGTAAACATGCTAAAACAATGGCACATTATTAACCATATAATTTAGCATCATATTCTATACATTATTTGTCAGATTCCTATGACTTAAAAGCCTTCAATAATACTAGTATCCGATAATGTCACAACAAAACGTATGAGCAAACAGTCTTACTAATTGACACAGGTTGAAGACTCGTGGCATATCTAATAGCCCTTTTTACAATAGCACAAGAAAAACATTGTCCACACCTAACTGATACCTTACTCACAAATTTCTCTTTAAGCTGCTTTCTCTCTGGAACATATATCACACTCGTAATCATAATATGGCGTTAATGGCAAACAGCTTATTACTACGGGCATTTATAATCCTTGTTTTTACGGAAATGTTGTTAAAAAGTGCCAGAGACCGATTAGAGACCCAGAAAAACTGGGGCGTAACATACATTCTTTACGTAATACAGAATATCGACAAGATACTCTGCTGGCATCCGTTAAAGTAGCTTTGAGATCTAGTGACCTGAAAATTTAACACACGTACTGGCATCTTACTGATACTGTCAATATCCATTGAAATATATGATGATTCGACTTGACCAAACGCTTCGGGAAGTTTTGACCCATCTTTCAAAATTACGTATTGTCATTTTCTCTTTTTTCAAGATTGTGGTCATGGAGTTAGTAGTCTACCTTATTGGGTTTTATTCGTATGTTTATTAAACTATAGGAATACGGTACAGATAAATTAAGGGAGGTTTGGGTACCCATAAGTCGATTTAACTCTACCGCTAGCACTTACTAGTGCCGGTACCAAGTCCGGCTATCCTGAGTTCATCTCGTTGTCTTTTGTCTAATTTGTGTTTTTCCTGTGTGATTCCGTGGCAGATTGTGGCATGTGATTGTAATTTTCAGCCATTGTAGATGTTTCCTGTTATCCAGCGTTTTACATTATGATTTTAATGGCCTGAAGACTTTACAAATATACTTGCCTCTCACTGATACTGCCGATGTCTACTGAAATACATGATAATTCTTGACCAAACCCTTCGGGAAGTTTATTTTTCTTCCGTAGTACGACAGTGTTTTACCAGCAGACTAAGCTCCTTGAGATAGCTGGCAGTTTAGCGGTAAACACTCTTTGACCCATATTACTAAATTACATTTTGTCGAATGCTTTTCTTTTTCAAGTTGTAACATGAATCCTTTGATCTTAGCATGGTTTAATATTTATAAAAAGGAGGGCAATGCTTAAACAGTGCATTATCTGACGACCATTCATGATGTTGCACTATATCAAAATCTCGCTCCACAAAACACATTGAACCTTATGAGAATGGGAGGAGCTACTAACAGTGCATTAATATTATGCAAATTTGGTTAATGTACAGTTGACGTTCCCCCCTTTTCACGAATTACATTCAACAGGAAGTGACTTCGAAAAAAAAAAAGGAAATTATGTCAACTATGACCACTATCGACAGATTTAACCCCCCCCCCTTACACACACACATTCACTTTCTGGTATATGCACCGTATTTAAGGTCAGAAGATACCAAATGAGAATAATTTCGATTGCCCTGATATTTTTCATATATACGTACTCATTTGAATATGTTACATCTGAAAATGAAATTCAATTAGGGTGTCACCGTGCCTTTTTCCGCGTTATTTTCAATCGAAAATATCATTTTCGGTACCAAACTTACAAAGACAAATAGGGATAATCCATAATTTTGGCTCCAAATTTCTGGTTTATGTAACTTTTCTGTATGTCAGAATACACGAATATGAACTTAAAACTAAAATAACTCAGGTCTCAGCATCCTCAGTCCATATGTATAAAGAAAAACATGTCACCGTCCTTGTTTTTGAAATGGTTTATACGACGAAAAATGTGTAAGATCGGCATGACGTTTTTGACGCTGGCTATATTTGCAAATATTCATTACATGAAATTTAATGTAGACGATTTTATCTCCTTTTGCTTACAAAGTTTTGTTTTAAGACAGGTAATTGACATTGAAAGAAAAAGGCAATTTCTTTTTTTCTTGGGTAGCAAGTTATTTTTACTTTACCCTATGGAATGGGGGTTGGGTTGTTGCAGTTGAAAGGGACAAGGATTTAGAGTGTAGAATACTGGAAAGACGAAAGCTTGTGAAATAAAATTGGTTATTTTGAGAAAGGGAACGCATAATGATTGAACGAATAGATGGTAAAGGGGAAACGTAAAGAATGCAATGGTTATAAATGAATTGGGCATCAATACGAACGAGAAGAACGGTAAATTAACCAGCTGTCCGCCCCATTCTTGACGCTTGAAAATACTAATTCGCCAAAACTGATGAGAATATTATCATACATTCCGACGCAAAAGGGTGATACGATGATTTGTTTTCCGGGGGGAATAACATTTCCCGAAGGCAATGACTGAGATGAATATGATTCTCCGAGAATCACCCCACCTAATGCATTGGAAAGAAATATTTTATGGGGCCTCTTTTATTCAATTACTCTGTGTACAGAGAAATAAGGATTCATAGTACTCTACAGTTGGGAAAGATGCACTGCTTTTGCTCTGAATACTTATTATCTAGTAATCGATTTTTTCAAAGTTCGAGACAATACAAATTTAAAAGAAAAAGTGTAAAAGAAGTTTGCGAAAAGACTGAAAACTTACGTGACATTGAATAAATTTCTAGATTCTCATCTGATTTTCTACAAAAATTCTCCTGGTGGAAGTTTTTCATTTTGCTTCCGTTCTAGACCTACACTTCAAAGTCTGATTTTCTTAGTCCCCGTAAGTTTCCTCAAGGGAACGTATACGTAAAATGTGAACAACTGCCTTTGGAGAATGCTACATTTTGTACGTGGCCCAGAACACCGGACTTTGCATGATTTTTTGGGAAAGGCTATTTTCATGTACGTTTATAATCAGAAAAAGACAGCTTAAAACAATATTGTAGCAACCGAAGTCCAATACAGGTTGAAGCTCGGAACCCAAAGTCTTGCTACATTCACCAAGTATAAGGATACATGTAGTAAAATGAAATTTAGTAGTGACTATACAACATTCGATATAACGACCTTCATTCGGATAACCGATGGGGTTTCAGTAATATTACCTATCTTGCTAAACACTCAAGATGTGAACATAAAAGCCCTGTCCTTGATGAACAAGAGTTTTCTATGTATCATGTGCGTTTTTGTCACATGTACATTCTCTCCATATCCTTTCATTTTTCCTACATTATATTTTCAAAATTGATTTTTTTTTTTCTTATAAATGATGATAAATCCAACATTGTACTCTTATAAAACGGACTGTTCTTTTTAAAATAATAAGTGAATTAAAAGACCCCATGTGTTATGTCTTTATTTTTTAACCGATGAATCCTTCGGTTATCCGAATGACGGGTGTGACATTATTACTAAAGTAGGCACAACGAGATTTGCCGCGACTTTTCTCCAAATATCGTTTTAGTAAATGTCGAAGTATGACATGGCATACACCAATGGAAAGCTAATTTTTTTGAGACCATGTATTACCACAATTCATAATTCTGCTTGCTCATTGGTCATCCCATGGCGGTCCGCCAACAACAAACAGGCACTCTTTATGCAAATAAGTTACCCATCGGCAAAGCATTCTGCGTCTTTTCATTGATTTGTTGGTTTGCGTAAATCATTCATCAATCACTCCCACATCGCATTTCTTTAAAATTTCAAATTAACATTAAGATCTATGGAAAATATTTTTAATTGAACTTTGATTATTTCGGAAAATATACCAAGAGTTGCGGCAAGAAATTAGAAAATGATACATATATGTTTCATTGTGGTCTAATTTAAAACGAAATAAGCTGCGGCAAATTTCGTTGTGCGCACTTTAGTAACAATCTCGATGTATTTTTTTTTCTTTTTTTCTGATTTTGTAGGAACAATTTACATATACATGTTGGACTAATTTTGTTCTGGCCTTTTCTGAGCATTTTAATCTTTTTAATTTGCATCTGTCTTTATCGTTAGATTACTGATTTTTTTAGCACACTTAATCGTGTATATTTTATCACTTTTTTTAAAAACATTTCCGTCTTATTAGGAGAGTAAAAGATATGCACAGAATTGTTATATGTAATGTTACAACAACATGTAACGCAATGGGTGAAAGATATTCAAACCTAATCTGTACATATGTCTGTTATTGGTATAACTATTTTCAAAAAAACATGGAAAGGTGACTGAAAATGGATATATTAAAGACGTCCCTAAAGAAGAATTAATAAGTTATTTACCAAACCCGGTTTTTTCTGCATCAAAGGCCAATGAAATCAACGAACATTTGATTTACTTTTTAGTACGTTCTTCCGTAAGTTTTGTATCATCACTATCTATTTCTTTTTATTAGGGATAATTCTATAGTTAAATTATATTAAAAAGCCAATTCAGAAGGTTTTTCAATCTTATACTAGTAACACATTTGCATCTGTCTCTTAAAAAATGGCATACCTTTCCACTATTCCGACATGACATCTAAATAATTTGTACTTTGCGCTAAGTAAAAAGCTTACATGAGAAAAGCATCTAATTTTGAAAGCAAAATTTTAATATCAAAATCGCTCCCATATGACAGCCGATCGAATTAAAAAACAACAACGTTGGAACAACGTACGCTATGTGTGTTGAAAAACCGTAACGTTAAGACCGATACCTCTTGACGTAACGTCATTTGGTATCCTCTAAATTAAATCGACGTCAGTGCCATACAAATCGCAATCTTGTAGTTTATTTATTACAATATACACTCAATTAATAGCAAACTTGTTCAAATCTTTCTAGTGTACTTTTTTGATCCACATTCTGCCCTGTTAGAAACACCAAATAAGAAAATGTCTTGTATCCAAGTGGTGCCAAAGCATCGACCGATATATCCTTCTTAACCGTGTGAGCGGGGATTTAAACGGAATTCCAGAAAAAGCTGGTTCAGTGAATTTTGTCAATTTCTATCTTATTTTTGGCTAAATAATGCATGAAATTTTCAAGTTTTTTTCCCAAAAAGGGGGATCCGAAGATTTTTTTTAAACGTGGGATCCTATGTTTGCACCCGGTCTCTGGACATACTAAAGGGAAAGTATATTTCTTTAAATTTTTGTTTTCCTGCTTCTACTATTACCGAAGCCATAACAATTTAAAAATAGCGAAATATATACGTGAAATTGGAATAATATAGCACTGGTTACCTTATAATACAGATCCATCAATCTATCTTTGGAAAGTGTACAGGTATGCGAATAACTTTATTTCTGCTTTTGATTCGATTCTCTACAAAATATGAATTAAAAACACAAATTTACAATAATATTCCAATAATGTACGATGTAAATTCAAAATCAAATTCAACCATCACGTAAATTATGTTAATGTATTTTATATATAAATTCAATCATCATAGAATAGCTATGTTAAATAATACATGAATAATACACAATAAGCTTGAAAATAATACAATAAGCTTGAAAATTCTTAATTATTAATAAATGTAATAAGGTTTTAATCCGTTATAGTCAACATTAGCATGTGCAATAAATAAATAACATTTTCAAATAAAGTAAATAAAAGTTCTTACCCACTATAACTCTATGTTACAAGGTTTTTGTGCATCCTAACTGTTCACAACTGTCACTAGAGCGCCCATACAAGTGTAACAGGAGTTAGTTTTTTCTGTAAGTTCCAGAGTTGCGGGACATGGTTTTGAATAAATTGGTCCGATAAAGTTAAATACGTTTTATTATGTGTATCGACAGAATAGACGAATGGCTTACCGATGATCCCTACTTAGTAATAACGGGCAGAAACTTTAAAGGTTGATCAATATAATGTCGTCTGCAATCAGGACGCTGATATCCGGGGAACACCGGGCTTACCGGGATCCACCCTTTTATACTAAATGCAGAGACCCGGCCGGAAGTAGCCCGTTGAGAAGGGAACCGGCGAAAGAACAATTTTTTAAATGATACACAAAAGAAAATAGCAATAAAAGGGGGAACAAACCGTGAACCACTACACCCCCTCCCTTAAAACCTAATGTGCATAAAGAATGCACATTAGTTTTCAAAGGAGTACCAAATGTTACAATAGCACTGAATATAATAAATAATGTCAACAATATATATACATAAAATCAATAATGTTCAATGTCTTATTTCCTGAAATAGAAATAAATATTAGTTATGCAAAATATCAAAGTTAGATAATTTCAGACATAAATGTCACTACTGAAATAATTTGGAACAGTCTCTATGAGTCACTAGAATGTTTTAAACAAAAGTCAAACTGCATACACGAAAAGTTCACTAAGTTATACGGTTATCATCATGATGAACATAATAATTTCTGTTCGAGTAATGAAGGAAAAAGTCCTTCTCTCCATTCGATCTCTGCAAATTGACGTTTTAATTCACGATTCTCGGATTCTACCTTTCTTCTATGCTGTCTTTCTTTCTTCAGAGTAGATTCGTCTTTGGCTTTTTGGCGAAGTTGCTCAAGTCGTATCTTGGCCGCCTCTCTCTGCCTCCCAAATTGATCCATGCAATTACAAATATACCTGACATGATCTTCTACTTCAGTGATAGACGAAGAGGGTATTGGAGGAAGATACACTTCCTGTATGTCAATGGCTGAAATCTGAGTGGATCCATCAAAGTTAGACTTGAAGATAGGGAGGACTGTGAGAGTGACTGGAGGAGGATGAGATGTCCTCTTGTATAACTTTACACTGATCAAGGTCTTTGTTCCTTTTTGTTTTGACATGAGTGAAGAAGAAGCCAAAGGAGTCGATGAAGTTGAAGTCTTTCCAGTAGTAGTTGATGGAATATGGACGATGAATTGTGGATAGTCTTATTCAAAAACATAAAAAAAAACATGTGTTGTCTCAATTTATAACAAAAACTTCGGTAATCAGGCAAAATGCTCATGTACACGCAAAACCGAGAGCAATAGCCCATGGTTTTTACCTAAAAATCCGTATACGTCATTTGCCATACCTTCACATCAAAAGTAAGACCTAAGACGCATAATATCTGCGTATAGCATTTTGGTGTGTATGTTATGCCTTAATATTGTACGTATCATAGACAATTTTTAGATTTACTGAAACAGTGAGATATGTACAAAAGTACAATTACAAGTATCCTTAAACGGTTATAATGAAGTATTTAGTGTATAAAAATTATGGTTAGAATTTTATTGGTGCCTTTATCTGGCGCCCAGTCCTTGTGTCCTCAGGAGATGTGAACATTTGGTTTTCGTCTTGTGTAGAAGACGCGAGATCAATTATTGGTTGATTTTGGTGGTAGGAATCATTCAATTCAAAAAATTCCTGTTCTTCAATAACGGACTTTAAATGGACTATATGAACTATCTTGGATTTCCCATTGGAACATCTCTCAATCTCGTAAGTAATGTCTGATATTTTAAGTTTTACTTTATATGGTCCGGTCCAACCTAGGACAAGTTTCTGGTTGGCCTCTGGGGGCTACCATCGGAAGACACGTTGGCCGATTTCAAAATCTCGTTTCTTTAACTTTGTATCATAATATTGTTTCTGACGTCGGAAACTTCTGCCTAAGTTCTGATGAACAAAGTCAAATGACGACTGTATAGATTCACGGACCCTCTCAACATACGCAATTGGACAACACACACATGTCTGTAATGGAGGTATTCCTGTCATATCATCGATCGGAAGCGCTATCTCTCTACCTAAGGCCAACAGGTTCGGAGTACATTGAGTACTTTCTTGTACGCTGGCCCGATAGGCCATGTATAGGTATGGGAGATGGTCATCCCACTTCTCCTTATTTTCGTCTACGAACATCGCGAGCATGTGTTGTAAAGTGCGATTAAAGCGTTCTATCATTCCGTCTGATTGTGGACGGTATCGCGTTGTCCTAGATAAAAGTTCGCAAATTCCTGAGAAAAGTTGACTTACAAAGTCGGACCCTTGGTCTGTGTGAATGCGCATAGGCGTTTCGAATATACATACGAACTTCGACACAAATTTATCAGCAACGGACAATGCGGTATGGTTTTCAGGCGCGTAGGCTTCTGTCCATTTGGTGAAATAATCACCTATCGCAAAGTATAAACCGATTTCCGTTATCCATTATGGGTTAATGACACATTATATCTATGGCCACACATTGCATTGGTCCATAGACCGTAGAGTGTTCTATAGGTGACTAGCCCAAACCGGGAACTGGTTTCCTCTTTTGACACAGTAAAAAGTCTTGCACCAACGTGCTACGTCATGTGTCATCCCAGGCCAGTAAAACCTAGCTTAAAGTTTTCTCCCTACCAAGATGACCTGCTTTTCGAGAATTGTGAAGTTGATGTATTATTGTCTTCCGGATAGAAGATGGTGCGATCAATCGCAGAATTGAGGAACCGTCCTCATTTTCCCATGCCTTATAGCTTATAGAGGAGACCATTGCTGGTCGTCAATGTTGCCCATTGTTTTATTAGGGTGTTGCATTCTGAATTAGAACTTTTAATGTCAGCTGTTTCTGTTTGTGTCCCTATCAAGTGTGAAATTGGCCCGATGGCCTCATTACTAGTTTGTGCGGCTCGTAAGTCGGTGAGACTCCATTGATCTACACTATTAACTTCGGTCATTACACTTAATTCTAACCTTCCCTGATATGTTTCATCGGAAGAGTGCGACGGGACTCAATTCCCTTGAGATTGGTCGGTGTTTTTATTATTGGAACATGTGCCTAGATTGACGCTGTATGTGCATTCGGAACCTGCACGACATTGCTGACATTCAGCTCGGATACATTTACGTCGGGAAATACGGGATAACGCGTCCGCATTTCCGTGTAGTGTACCTTGCCGTTGCTCAATCCTGAGGTCAAATGTATCCAGAAGTGAAAGCCATCTGGCGACCAAACCTTCCGGTTCTTTAAAATTTTCAACCATTTAAGAGACGAGTGGTCAGTGCGTTTGAGGAAATGTCTACCAGACAAATAATAGCGGAACTGTTTTACAAATGTAACCACGGCAAGTAGTTCTCGATAGGTGGTACATTAGCCCCTTTGAGACCTGGACAAGGTCTTTCTACCATACGCTATGACTCTTTCTTGACCGTTTTGGATCTGCGATAGCACTGCTCCAACGCAGAAACTACTTGCATCGGTATCAAGGATGAACGGATCTGTGCGTGTTGGGTATGCAAGAACAGGTGCACTTATCTGGGCGTCTTTTAATGTGTGGAATGATTTTTCACACTCGTCTGTCCAAATAAATCTTTTATTTGTGCGAGTCAACTGGGTGAGAGGAAATTCCAATGTCGAGAAACCCTCGATAAATTTGCGGTAGTACGAAGCGATGCCGAGCAAACTTCGGACATCGGACACTGACTCGGGTACTGGCCAATCTCTAACTGAATCGACTTTTGCAGGATCCCACCTTATCACATCAACAGATACTACATGGCCTAAATATTGAACCTCGTCCTGGAAAAAAGTACATTTCGACGGTTTCAGTTTTGAGGTTGTACCTCTAAATCAGTCAAATACAAGTTTCAAATTTTCAATTGTCTCTTCGAATGTTTTGTCAAACGCGATTATATCGTCTAGATAAATAAGACACCGTTCTCACTGTAAACCAGCAAGTGTCAATTCCATCAACCGCTCAAAAGTTTAGGTGCTATTTGCCCAAGCAACCGGCAAAACTAGAAATTAATATTAAGCCTTGTGCGTGATAAAAGCGGTCTTCGGTTTGTCCTCATCACTCATCTTTACTTGAGAGAAGCCTTGTACCATATCTAAGGTACAGTAAAACCTTGCACCTGCTAAAGAGTTGAGAGAATCGTCGATCCTCGGAAGAGGAAAGCTGTCCTTGATTGTCAGTGAGTTCAATCGACGATAATCTACGCAAAAGCGTACAGTGGTGTCAGACTTTCGTATTAGAACGATCGGTGCTGCATAGGGTTAATTACTGGGTTCAATTATATTGTTTTGGAGCACCTTATCAATTTCAGCGGCTGCTATTTCGCGCTGATTTATTGGAAGTTGCCTTGGCGGTACTTTTATTGGTTTATTGGTTTATCATGCTCAATGTTTTTGCTATGTTCAACTGGCTTTGTTTGCAGAATATCTGCTTAGCACCGTTTCAACCTTTTCAAACTTTTTCGACCATTTGTTTTAAGTGATCAGGGAGTTTCGATTTTCAAAATTGTGCTAAATGGATTTCAGGATCCATTATTTCCATAAATGGCTGTACAGATGCTACGCTGAGGTTTCGCCTGAGCACTACATCTTCCGGTGACGGGTTCATTATACGGAACAATACTTCCTTGTTTTTAGTAATTACTGTGGACTTCGTTTTCCCCATTGAACCCTTGTATTGGTTCTAATAAAGACTGCATTTTGGCTTTACATTTAGATCATATTGGGTATTTGTTCTCTATCAGTTTGTAACACATTTGATTTTATGGTTTTCCAAACGTTTAGATTTTATCTGCACTGAAGAGACATAAGTTGTCGAAATGCGCATATGCAGAAAATAAATTCACAGTAACTTCGGTATTTAGTTATTTCACCCATGCATTACCCGTCTATCCTACCAGTAACAAAAACAAAAACTTCAGTTATCGCGGGTACTTGCACGGTGAAGGTTAAATGGATCCTAGCACACTAAGTGCTTGAGTCGCTGTCGACAGCTGCGAGCTTTACTTTGAAATCTGGAAAATATAAAATACCCTGACTAGTATCTATTGTTACGTCGTTTCTCGACAGAAAATCGAGCCCTAAAATTCCGGATATATTCCCTAGGTCTGTAGCAGTTTGGTAAAATCCATGACCGTGTAACCTTAATAAAAGGTTGCTTTCCCCAAACACCTTCATCGGCTCGCTGTCTGCGGTTGTCAAAATTGATGAAACTTCATTTAATTTTCTGTTTGAATAACCTAACTTTTCAAATACATCGGATGAAATCAATGTTACGGCGGACCCTGTATCAATAAGCATGTTAATACTAATTTCATCAATTAAAACTTAAGCAAACCAGCAGTGCTTAGTAATGGCGGCTAAACGCAAGTTAGTCGGCCTCTCAATTAAATCATTACTTTTTTTAAGTTTGTCTGGGCTGTAGTGTCGGCCTCGAGTGCAGTCCTGTTGAGTTTAACCCACTGTTGTCTTTGTTATTTTCTTCGTGGATGTTTTCCGTTGTGTTACACTTAAAACGATGTCCTTGTCTTCCATTCTCACGACCTTCTATTCTGCCATTCCGGCAGTCAAAACTGTAATGACCTTATTTTCCGCAGTTAAAACATTGTATGTTTTTCTTATCCCTAGTTGTTCTATTTTGAATATTTTTGAACCGTCCGTTCTTATAATCTTCTCGTGGCTCGTCAATCTTTTTAAGTACACGATTTAGAGACTCTTTAACGTCTCTGATTGATTCCTCAAGGTTAATTAGTTTCTCATTTTCCGAGAAATTTTTGCCAGTTTGTTTATTAGTTAGTGCCATTACTTGTTTTTCTTCCATATCTTTTGGCTTGCACCATGATATTTGAGCACCCTAAAAAGCCTCGACTTCGACGGCTACAGAAATTGCGCGGGCGAGTGTGGTGGGATGTGCAAACTGCACATGTGTCTTTAATTCTGGATTTGACATGCCGGAAACGTATTGCTCTACGATTAGACTCTCGTGCATTTGTACACAAATTGTTGGAAATGCTCTGTTACCTAAACGCTTAAGGGCGTATCCGTAGTCTGAAGCTGACTCACCACGACCTCGCCGTCTGTTCCTAAATGCGCATCTGTATGCGGTTTCTTACTCGGGAGGGCAAAACCTTTTCACGAGAGAATTTTTAAGATTGTCATAATCAGACAATGTATCCATGGAGAGCTCGCCTAATACCCTCTGGGCCGCGCCATGGCCAAATGTGCTGCCATTTCGCTTTTCGACCACCTATTCTACTGGGCCACATGCCGGAAACTGTTCAAAAGTTTACTGTTCAAAGTGGCATGTGTAGTCTAGCCAATCTGAACGTCAAAAAGGTCCGGCTCTTTTAACTTGCGGGAATATCTTTAATTACTTTGGAAATAATACATTTGTACTCTTGTGAGGGGCTGCCGACGGTTTGCGGTGTAGCATGAGCATTTGTGATATGCGATTTGTCAAACGGTTGTGATATAAACTCCCTCGAGTTCATACGGATTTGATCCTTACTTTCCTCAATATCATGTTATGCTTTACTTAGATTTTTGTTTTGTGTCATACCAGTATTGAACCAATCTTGAGGTGAAATCACCTCTTTTTTATCCTTATGTGCATGCAAGAGATTTGCATAATTTCCTGTATCACCAACATCAAATGATTTTGAGCCTTGCCTAAATTGCAATTTTCTACAATTCTGTGGATAAGGAGGAGAAGTTGAAACAATTCTTTTATTTTCATGACAGAATAAACCCCTATGTTTCGTTGATCTTTATTTAAATCATGGGTAGCTCAAAATCAGAATGTCGACTCTGATTAGTTCCCATTTCTGTATTATTTGCATAAACTAACTGTTTATCTGTCTATCCTATGTGTTTTGTGTGAACGGGTACCTGTTCCCGATATGTGACGTCTTTATTTTGACAGGCAATACACATTGTCAAGTAATCACAAGTTGTGACGTTGTTTAAAAATGGAGCGTCTGCTGAAATGTTAACGTCGTTTGAGTGTGGCAATTTCCCAAGTGTAGTGGGACTTCTTTGTTGTTTCTAATTAAATTCATGTTCACGATAATCTATGGAATGTGTGTGATTACCACTTGATTGCAGTTTTGTGTGTGACCATTCACAACGGGCATGTTGATATCATGGATGTGATTATATGGTTCCCCGATTTCATTGAAATCTATTTTGTTGATTAAGTCGGAATTATTTGGGTTTGGAATATAACTTCCATTTATTTCCTGTGCATTCGTGTGTACGTGTTGCGTACTTTGAACAAAATGTTCATTTTTTCAAATTTTCCGACGGACATTTTTGTGCATTGATTTGACATGGACTAGGGATAAGTTACATTTATTTTGTTCATGTTGTTCATTTGTTTCTCTGTTTTTGTTACTTTGAAGTGAAAAATTCACTTGTTTTTCAACTTGTTCCTCCGTTTCTACCAGTGTCTGTTTGTGTTTCAAAAAGAAACTTGGTGTTACATATTCCACGAATCCTGTAAATCCGCGGCTTAAGTTAGCCAAAAAATGAACTTAAAGAAGCCATAAATTGTTCTGTTAAATGATAACAAAATAACCAAAATCCAGTAGACGAGATCCCAGTGTAACAGGAGTTACTTTTTCCTGTAAGTTCCCGAGTTCCGGGACATGGTTTTGAATAGATTGATCCGGTAAAGTTAAATACGGTTTATTAAGTGTATCGGCAGAATATTCAATGCATAAATATATGTTTGTGGTAGACGGATGTCTTGCCGATAATCCTAACATAGTACTAACGGGCAGAAACTTTAAATATTATGACTAAAGGTTGATCAATATAATGTCGTCTGCAATCAGGACGCTAATATCCGAGGAGCACCGGTGTCATATAGCCATGTTGGGTAATGAAATAGAAACTTCTTTGCGTTGTGTTTTATGTTTACTACCGTTCAGCCATTATATACAATCTAACGTCATAAGAGTAAGTTACTAAGATACAAAGCGACGTTACTAATAAGAGTCAAGTTACTTGGCGCCATCGGCCGTAAAATGGCGCTAAATATCCGACATTCTCGGGGCCGGCAAAAGTTAAAATATGACAAATATAAATAAAATTAAACTTAATGTCTCTAGAAATAAAAAGAATTAAATTAATGTTAATCTACTGAAGCGGCGATCACTTAAATATTGTCTTTTACCACACTAAAAATTATCTAACATTTTGTCCATCGTTTAATGTTTTCTCTAGCTGCTCTCGCTGCCGCTCGGCTATGTGTTGTCTTCGTTTTTTCCTCCATAGAAATATCATCTCCATCCTGTTCTAAGTTGTTCACATTTGTTCGAATTTTGAAAGGATACAGTTTCACAATTGGACGTGACGTTCGTCCTGTTCAAGTCCTTATTACAGCTGCTCTCGTTAAACCATCATTGCCTGTTACAAGTTCCTCAACGATAGCCAAGTTCCATCGACTTCTTAGTTGCTTATCCTCATGGATTTGTACAATATCTCCTTCACTAATCGTTTGTATATTGTTCCCAGTTTGGCAATGATACTCTCTGAGTGATGTCAAATATTCTGACTTCCATCTGTTCCGAAAATGTTCCATTAAAACAGACTATGACTTAAAACGTTTCAACAAGTCAAGTTTACCACTGTTTGTCGCACTACTGTTCTCAATTTCCTGTTGCGGGTATGGCATCGCAGTTATCCTCCTCCCATAAAGTAGATGCGACGGAGTTAACGGTTCTTCGTCTTCAATATCCGGTGATAAATACGTCAGAGGTCTATCATTTATGATAGCCTCAACTTCAGTACCTGTAGTCTTAAGTGTCTCTATCTTAACATATGATCTTCCCAATGTTTTTCGTAAGCAGTTCTTTGTCACTCCCACTCACACCAGCCTCCGTACCACGGTGCGCGCTTGGAGATAAACGTCCAACTAGTTCCATATTTCGATAATGTATCATTTAATGTCTGTGATTTGGTTAGTCTCTTGATGGTTTCGGAAGCTGCTAAGTAAGTCGTAGCGTTGTCTGATAACATTGTTTGTGGTCTAGATTTACGGCTGGCAAATCTCCTAAAAGCTTGTAAAAATGAATTCTCCGTGAGATCAGAAACAACTTCGAGGTGTTCGACCCGCGTCGACGCACACGTGAATAAACATATAAAAACTTTAGTCGCTGTTCCATTTTTGTCTCTAACATAAAGAGCGCCAGTAAAATCAACTCCCGTTGTAGAAAATGGAGGTGCTTCCAAAAGTCGAACTTTAGGTAGCGGTGGCGGATCCGGTGCAGTATACGGTTTCCCAATGAGTTTCTTACACGTTATACAATGTCGCAATATACTTCTCACGTACTGACGAATTCCTGTTATCCAATATGCTTGTCGTAGTTGAATTACTGTTGTTAAAACTCCTGCATGCATCAAAGTTCTATGTATTTCAAGCACTGTTAGCTCTGTAAATGGGTGGTTCCTAGGTAATAAATAAGGAAATTTAGTCTTTTCACATACCGGCGCATTGTGAATTCTCCCGCCACAACGAATCGCACCATTAGTATCTAAGAAAAGTTTTAACTGTTTCACTAAATTTGGGCATTTTCCATCCTTCGATTTAAGAAATGTAATTTTGTCTAAATACGTAGTTGATTGAGAACTAATGAACCACGCTTCTGTGGCGTTCTGTAGTTCTGTACTAGTCACAAATTTCTCTGTAATACGTTCAGCTTGATTTACTCTACAATTCCGTATAAAACGTAGTACATATGAGGTTATTCTTAGTAGTTTCAATAGTGTACTGTATGCTTCAATGTTTACAACTCGGTGAATTCCAGTTGCATTCTCTTTTTGATCCATCGGCGTGCTCGATTCCACTATATCCAATTATATTAATACTACAGCTGAGTTCATCGAATTCCAATTTGGCCAAGTAGATTTATCCTTTATCCAGTCTGTTCCACTAAACCACAGTTATTCCCCTGGTTAAGAGATCTGCAGGGTTTTCTTTTGTAGGGCAATAACGCCATTCGTGATTTTTCGTCAATTCCTGGATTTCTGATACTCTATTCCTGATGAACTTCTTCAATTGTTTCGATGTCGACACCCACTGCAAAACGATCTGTCTATCAGACCAAAATACTAGATTGTCAATATCTAAAGTTGAAGCTACGTGCTCGGCAAGCCTCGCTCCTATGAGTGCCGCCATCAATTCTAACTGCGGCAAAGTTAGTTGTTTAATTGGTGCAACTCTGCTCTTTGACATTACTAAACATGTATCATGTTGATTGAATATGTATATTGCTGCTCCATACGCTACTAGACTTGCGTCCACAAATACGTGTAGTTGAGTTTTTTTCATTGGTCCAATTAGTAGTGTAGCATCTTTTCAATTCCGTGTTTGTTGATTTTTCCATATCAATAGCTAGAATTTTCCACGTTGTCTGTATTTCCAACGGTAGTTGCTCATCCCACCCAAACAGTTGTTTCCATAAATCTTGCATAAGAATTTTTGCTCTGACGGATATCGGACTTAAAAATCCTAACGGGTCATATATACGTGATGACTGTTTTAAAATTTCACGTTTGGTTACATCTGGCAGATTGGTATCAAATAATTTAAGTTTCGGGAAGGCGATCGTATCCTTGTCTGAATCCCATCGTAATCCTAATATCTTAACTACTGTGTCCTTTTCCAATACTTGTTGTCGTTTAGCATGTTCTCTAAGTGTGTGACTGTTTGAACTCCACGATCGCAGATTAAACCCGGCTTCTAAAATCATGTGTCTGGCATCTTGAAAATAATTTAAAGCTTCCTGCTCGGTTTCTACACTTGATAAAATGTTATCTACATAAAGATCGTTCTTCAGTATATCTGTGTTCCGTTCCTCCAAGTGTTTCATCAACGTTGCGTTTAGAATAAACGGCGAACATGTTGCGCCAAACAGAACGGATTTCAATCTATATGTCTGCAGTTTCAAGTCTGTAGATTTGCTGGATTCTTGTAGCCAGAAAAAAACGCGTACAATCTTCTTACTCCTGAATCGAAGTAAAATCTTAGTAAGGTCATTTAAATCAGGTGGAACTGACATTAAACATTCATTTAAGCTTGCGTGATCTTGGGAGCCTTTGCAACTGCAATCGTATACGATACGAACTGGTGTTGTGGTCGATTCTTTCTTTACTGCGTGATGCGGTATGTAGTGGACATTCCGGTTTTTTTCGTTAGCGTCGTCTACCTTTTCTATAAAACCTCTTCTTTCCTGGTCCTGGATAATTTCGGTATACTTCTTGAGAAAACTCGGCTCACTACTAAGTCGCTTAATGGTGCTTTCCGTTCTAGCCTTGGCAATTGTAACATTTGTTGGTAGCTCTGGGTGTTCGTATTTCCACGGCAACTCTGCCGTGTAACGTCCGTCTTCAAATTTTATTGAATTCCGTTGATATGTTTTAAGAAAACTGTCATCTTCGTCCTCTTGTGGTGATCGAATGCCTAATGATTCAAGGCTCCAGAATTTCTCTATGTTCATTTCGTCCTCATAACGTGATGAAATCAAGTTCAACAGCACAGAAGAAGTATTTGATCTTTGTCCGTTCTTAACTATTGGTCCCGACAACAAATATCCAATCTTGGATGCAACTGCGGTTGGTCCATCTCCTCTTATTATTTTGTCATGTACAATGTCCCAATAGTAATCTGCTCCAATTAAAAGTGAAATTTCAAAGTTCTCATCATTGTTAATTGGATGCGCTAATTTCAAGTCTTTTAAATACGGTTGGTTCCTCTTGACGAATTTCATTTGATTTTGAAGTGGAACTGCTATATCCGGTACAATCATTGCGTTTATTGTCAACTTTTCACCGCCGTCGGTCTGAAGCTTCACTGAAACTGTATCTAAATGTCGCACATTTTTATCCGTGTCTCCGAATGCTGCAAGTTCAATAGTCTCCCTTCCGCTGGGTGTAATCTGTAATCTCTTCGCTAGGCTCTGGTTGATAAATGAGCGCTGGGCTCCCTCGTCGAACAAAATGTTCGCGTCTGTCGTCCGTTTTCCATAAGTGACGGTGCTATAGCTGTTTTTAATAACACACTTGTGTGTTGTAAGTTGTACAATACTGTTGTTTTCGTTAATTTTCTGCTTTGATCATGTTTACGCTAGTTGATTTGTCTTCATGTTTTCCTCCACAAATACTAGTATGATGTTTTTTGTTGCACTTTTTACATCTTTTGTGTGATTTACACTCGGCCACCCGGTGATCTCGTAGACAATTAAAACATAGGTTCTTTTGTTTTACAATCTTAAGTCTTTCATTTACATCTGTGACATTCTTACATTCTCCTGGAAAATGTACTTCCGAACAATATATGCATGGACGGGCTTTCATTTCTGTTTTCTCGTTGTAACTTACTTTACCATGATTACGACTAACGCTATTTCCGTAACTCGTGTTCGATTTTGAATTCCGTGCCCCTGTGTGAAACGTAGCAGTACTATGTATACCGTCTGAATCAGTTAATTCCCCAGCTTCAAGAACTCTTACTTCCTTCATAATAGTTTATAATCTTTTGTGGATTTCCGAATCTTTCTCTTAGCAGATTTACGGCGGTGTCATAGTTTGCGTGATTTAAGGAAAAACCTGATATTGTTTGAGCGGCAACCCCTACTAACTATGCTTTTAGGTAACTGAACTTCTGAACAGATGTTAAGGTACTGTTATAATGTATGGTCGACTCACATGTGTCCCAAAACGTACTCCATTCTAATATATTTCCATCAAAATGCGGTAAATCAAGTTTAGGTAATCTATGATTGTTACTGTAGTGTGGCGATGACGCTAATGAGGTTACAAAATCATCATATTTTCCTGTACTTTGGCTTGGTGTGATCGTGGCATTCCTGTTCTGAGAAATGTTCTCTGTGTGTATTTCATTTGATTCGTAACTTGTACTAGGTGCATCTGAGTTCCCGGCGGAACTGTTTGTAATACATGTTTCCCTTAATGGCGTAAAAACATCAGCATTAGCGTTTAATGTGACATGTGTACGTTCATCTGTAGTTGGTTTAGCTCTAGTAGTTTGCATGAAGTTGCGTATTTGTCTGATTTGTGTATCTAAATTAAACATATACTCATCCGTTTGTGCAATCTCCTGTTCAATATCTTTATCCGCTAACGCTTCAATCAATTATCGTTCAGTTCACAAAGAATTGTTTGTTTCTGCACTAAAGAGTCCAAGATTTGTTTCACATCCTCCGTTTTGACTATTTCCGAATTCTTCAACTCCTCGAAAGTCTTCAATAATCTTGTAACTGCCGATCTATTGCCTGTGCGTGTTGCTTTCAACTTCTTTTCCATGTTTCCGTTCAGTCACGGCACCATCTAATGTTGGGTAATGAAATAGAAACTTCTTTGCGTTGTGTTTTATGTTTACTACCGTTCAGCCATTTTATCCTGCAATGGTGGTATTTACTAGACGAATACGACCCTACGAATATTTTTTTTCGTATTCGTAGGGTAGACTGGTAACCGAACCGCCAATTTGAACGAAGAAAAGACAGGCGACTGGTTTGAAAACCTCCAATACTTTAACGTCACAGTGTAAATCCTCATATGACGTCAGGGATTATACCAAAATAGCCGAAGTTGTTTACTGTCTTCCTGGTCCCGCTTCAAAAAGAAAATGAAGTTTTAAATGGGGTTTAAATGATTGCTTGATAAAAACAATATACGTACATTGTCGGAAATATAAAATTTATTTGTACTCGCTGCGAAACAGGCGAGAAATGCTCGGTAAACCTCGCATTTCTACTTGTTTCTAAAGCTCGTCAAATAAATTTTATATTTTCCGATAATGTACATATATTGTATAAATATACAATCTAACGTCATAAGAGTAAGTTACTAAGATACAAAGCGATACAAAGCGACGTTACTAACAAGAGTCAAGTTACTTGGCGCCGTCGGCCGTAAAATGGCGCTAAATATCCGACAAGCCATTTTCCCCCATGCTATTTCTTCCGAGGGGAATTCTGAATCGATTCTTATTTCCCCCCGGAAAAACTGGCCTGATCCAATTTCCCCCATCAAATTTCCGGGGTCCAGTTTTTCCCCTCAATGATGACATGAACCAGTTTTCCTCCGACGTCATCGATAACATTCGCGACGTTCTTTTCGTCACATTTTTTCTTCTATTTTAATGAGAAAGCCGTTTGCTCTTATTTGAAGGAAATCGTACTTTTTATGTATTTTTCTTATATGTACAAGTTGTAATTTTGTAAAAACTATATTTCGTACAAAAATTATGTACAAAATACAATTTGTTTTTCCACTTTGTACAAATTACAATTTCTACAAAATTATCTTATGCAAATTATAATTTGTAAAAAATTAGCCCTTAAGTGACCTACCAGCTTGTACAAGACTGAAGTCATTAGCTGAACTTTGTTTCAATCAAACAATTTAGTGAAAACATGTGTCATTTTAGTGTAATAGAGCAAATATTCATATAATTTCACTACATATTGTTCATTGAATTTTAAGTATGAAAATTATTATCATAGCAAAACTCAATGCCTTACAGTTCTGTGTATTGCAACTGCACCAAGAAAAAGTCCATGACACAATCGTTATTCCTCATCCTTTTTATTTATATGTGAAGCTGTGCAATTAAGTGCTCTTGCATTTTTTTTTTCGAACAGAAATATTTAGATTAAAATATCTGCACTTTCAGCTTCTATAATTAAAAGGAGTACGGTAAGGGTATATTTGGCTCCTGAAATTAAGACCCTTATATTTCATAAAATCATGTCTCAAAATACAGTTCAATATCAATATATAATAAACTTCGACGGGTTTGGGAAAGTCTTTTTTGTTTATAGAAAACAATTATCTCCAAAATCCGACAAAAATAAGCATTTTCACAAAAATTGAATGAAATGACCAAAATCCATACATATTTCAGTACAGGAAACATAGAGCGCATGCCTGTGCCAATAAGATTTTTGCATGAAAAGGTGGCAATTTCATTTACTTTCAACATATCAAAAAATCTCATTGGCACAAGCATGCGCTGTGTGCTCTTTGTGCGAAAACATGACAAAAATTGACGAAAATTTGTCGATTTTCTGCATATCTGGAGGAAGCATGACATTTGTGACGTCACAATAAGGATTTGATGACGTTACTGCACCTTTTTACTTGAGTTTGGAATTAAGGTAGATCGACACTGTTGCGCTGCGCAATTCAATTGCGCATTAGAAAAATAAAGAGTCGGATACGGGGTAGGTTTGATTTTCGGGCCGGAACAGTAATTTGGCGGCTTTTCCTTTGTGACGTCATAATTGAATGACAGATGTGAAACGTCATATTTCGTTTACTTTGCCGCGAATTAACTCCCTTTTCCCGTAAATAATGTTTAATCCGGAATCTTTGTAAAATATCTCCGTTAAAAGCATGGTGACATATACATTGTTTTATTGTTACCAATAAATTATATCAGAAATTGTCTTTTCACAAAAATACATCAAATTCTCATGGATAAAAAGTTCTTTTCTATTAAGCTAAAAATTATCTTTCCATATTTTCCCCGTGCATTCTTTGTAAATTTACGTGAAAAAATGGTTAAAAATGAGCAAACTTTGATCTCAATTCTTGAAAAAGCAAGCATGGTGACCCATAGTTTTTATTGCATATTTCGGTTATGCAGGATATGTCCTTCAATTGTGCCGACTTACAACAAAATCTCATGGATTTGAATAATACTGTCTATCTACCTTAAGCAATATATCAACTGTGTTATACCAAGTAAAGTTTAAAGGAAAACTGCGTTTGAAAATATAGTTAGGATTGGGCCCAAAAATGTCTCTTATCGTACATACTCCTTTATTTTAACAAAAGCAGCTACTGTTAATACGTATTGCATAGTCAATAAGGAATACTATTGTTTAAAATAAGAAATAGACCATGAATTGAGGTCTAGGACTGACATGTACTACCTAAGACATTAACAAGGACAAGTGTCATATGCCAATCGTCATGTTCTACCCACGACCAACCTACATATTACGGTAAATATCATTGATATACAACTTACTGTTATTAAGAAACGGATGTAATCAGATAATCTTAAGAGGTCATTGGACCGTACAATTGAGGCCAAGGTCAAATGATTTTATGTCCGTCCATGATAAGTAGTATTACTGGATCAAATATGATATTCCTACACGAAAGAGTTTTCAAAATCTCATGTATAAAGGAGAAGTATACGCTGTCGCCATAATACTTTGCAATCCTATGTCTCGATTTCCGTGACATGTATCGCGGATAGACAAATAATTGCAGCAAATAAACGTTAAATTTCAAACATAATTTCATCTTCAAGTTGATAGATTGAACTGCCCTTCAACTAATTTCATCAATCCATTCTGCCCGTCCGAAGTTCGTCGCACATTTCTCAGCTACTGCCAGGCCGATTAATTTCAAATTTCAAAGATCTACTTGACATCTTAAACTCTAGATCATTATCATACTGTAACAGCATTAAAATTTTCGACTTCTCCACACTTTACACTACTATTCCTCATGAACAACTAAAATCTCGGCTGAAAGGTTTATTTCATAGATGTTTCTCACGTAAGAACGGTGAACGTAGATATAGGTACATTGTTGTAGGTAGAGAACAATCCTACTTTGTGAAAAATAACTCCGAATCGGAGAAAAAATATACAGAGGAAGAAGTGATTAAAATGTTAGAGTTTCTGATCGACAATATTTTTGTCCAGTTTTGAGGACTTGTTTTTCAACAGACTATCGGAATCCCTATGGGCACAAACTGTGCGCCTCTCCTAGCCGATCTGTTTCTTCACTCTTATGAAGCTGAATTCATGGAAGGGCTTCTTCAAAATAAAGATAAAAGACTGGCACAATCCTTTAACTTTAGCTTCCGTTATAAAGATGATATTTTGTCGCTAAACAACCCTCGCTTTGGTGATTTTCTTCATTTGATCTATCCAAAAGAGCTCGAAATTAAGGATACCACAGACACTTCTACATCAGCCTCGTTCCTTGACCTTCACCTTGAAATTGACAACAGAGGAAGACTTCAAACTAAGCTGTACGACAAACGCGATGACTTCACCTCTCCAATAGTAAACTTCCCTTTTCTTTGTAGCAACATCCCAAAAGCGCCGGCATATGGAGTTTACATCTCCCAGCTCATTCGCTATTCAAGAGCCTGTGTTCGATACAGTGACTTCCTTGATAGAGCCCGTTTGCTCACAAATAGGCTACTTCAACAAGGGTACGTTACCCAAAACTTGAAGTCATCCCTCCAGAAGTTTTACGGTCGACGTCATCATCTTGTGGACCGCTACGGGATATCTGTTTCCCACATGACAACAGATCTTTCCCTTTAAAGCTTAATTGTTGTTTCCTCTACCGAATTTGACTTTACTACCGGATTTGACATGTTCAACACGGTGGATGTCTTATAAGAAGCAGGAGATGCTGACTCTACCGGTGCACCTGAACTCACCCATGGTTTTATATTGGGTCCGTGTTGTTCATCTTTGTGTGTGAGTGTCTTCATTTTTCTTTTCTGTGCTGTACCCATGTTGTGTCTTTGTTTTTTTTTCTGCCTTTTTTGTTTCTGGTGTTGCCATTGTCCTTGGATTGTTCGCTTTTTGATTGACGGTTCGGTTCTTACTTTCTTGGGACTATTGTGACCAAGTTGGGATAAAATCGCCTTTGTTATTTCAGAGGAAAAGGTCTTTGAATGCTTTCCCATGGGGTACAATGTTAAACTATGTTCCCCGCTTGGGGCCACCTTGGATGTGATGCAGACTTTTTCAAATGGTTCCACTAGAGACTATTATGACCAAGATTTCTTTTAAATCGCCTTTCAGTTTTTAGACTGAGTTCTTAGAAAATGTTTTCCCATATGGTCAAATGGCAAATTAAGTTCCACGCTGGCGGCCATCTTGGAAGAGGTCGGACAACTTTACCATGAAAAATGTAGTCTTTGACATGCTAGACATTCTCGCAACTTAAACTGGACCTCTCTCAGATTTGAAATTCAAGACAAAAGTTATAAAACCACGAAAAAATCTGACTAATGAAGGGCAGTTACTCCTACATGGGTGTTTAGATTTTCTTCAAAATATTCATGTTGGTAAATTTTGATATGCTAAACATTTTTGAAATAAAAACTTATCCTCTGTTATAGTTTTTTATATCAAAAAAACATCAAAATTTTGAAAACTTTTACAGAAAAGAGCAAACGAGTCATCAGATTTTTTCTTCAAAATTGCTCGATGGGTAGACTTGTCATGCTAATCTTTTATACAAGAGTCATTTTTGTTTATATTTGTAACAACGGCAGTAGAATACCGAAGGAACAAAGGGGTGACATTCACAAAAATCGAAGTCCAAAGACAGGGCAAAAACGAGAACACAGAAAACAATGACGTTAGACACAAAAACAATGACGCCAGACAGACACAAAGCACAGAACCAGAAACCACAACATTCAGAACAAAGGCACTCACAGTGTGAACTCCACTAAAACTGAGAGTGACATCAGGTGCTCCGGAAGGGTAAGCATGTCCTGCTCTGTTAACAGCACCCGTCACACTGTGAGTGATTCAATCCGGGAAAATGTCACAGTCGGTAGTCAAATCCGGGAAGACGTGAATCTAGCTGAAAATGTCCACTTTCATTTGGGATACTGACACGTCATATCTTTCAATGATGCTATGGTGACGGCCATAGAATTTCTTGAGGGATGAAATTAACAAAGGTTGAACAAATCCCTGACTAAGCAGCTTTTGGGACAGTGTTTTTGCTCTGTTCAAAAAATCACTGTACAAACTACAAGCTCGACAGTAACGAATCAACTGTGAAATGTACACTCCATAGGCTGGAGAGGTAGGTATATTGCTG